>OVBA01009222.1:0-11021 GCA_900406435.1 Lepidium aucheri | reverse complement strand
ATAAATTATAATAAATTAAAATAAATTATAATAAATTAAAATAAATTATTTAAATTAAAAATGAATTAAAATAAATTAAAATAAATTATTTATTATTTTAAATTGAAAATAAATTGAAAATAAATTATTTTAAATTGAAGATAAAATGAAATAAATTACATAGAATAAAATAAAATAAATATATAAAATAAATACCTTAAATAAATAAAAATAAATAAAAAGTATAATAAATTGAAATAAATTATAATAATTTGTGATAAACTAAAATTTTGACGTTTTAGTAGGTATGCTGTTGAAAATTTTGAAAATTGAATATCAAAAAGTGGAAGAAGTATAGCAAATATTAGCCATTTAAAATTTTATAGAAAGTGAAATAAGGCGATTTGGAAGCTACCAAACCTATTTGGAAGATACTGCAGCAAGCACAACCGTATGTACTTGAATCATGTGAACCATGTGTCCAATCCCTAATGAGGTACTCCTCAAAAACAAACACGGATGTACCGAGATCATAATAGGTCACTAACAGGGAAATCTTCCCCTTAAATGTGAAATATTCGCAATTCTGAATAGAATGTGGAGCCGCCATAAGTGAGACATCATCATCTCTAAGTAATTTATTATAATTTATTACAATTTATTATAATTTATTTTAATTTAGTTTGATTTTATTTTAATAAAACTTATTTGACCGTACACGTGTCACGTGTTCAGCCATACATGTGTCACGTTAACGGTTGACTAACGAAGATAACGGTCAACATTGATTTAGGCCGAACAATAATAGTTCGTTTATGAAATTTACAATTTTTTTTAATAAATTTAGGTTTAAGTCTGGTACACAAGTTCATGTATGAATTGGCACGACGTCAAAAGTTTATGTAGGTTTCGACCGTTTTCCCGAGATTAGCCTAGTCTATAAATAATGTCTTTTGGAGAGTTGTTCCTTAAGATTTTAGTGAAAGAGTTTGGTTAAGTTTTGAGCAAGTTTCTTAATCAATAAAGAAGAGTAGTTCTTTAAAAGTCTTTTGCTATTTTGATTTGAATTGGTATCATAGCTTGAGTTGAAAGATCCAATCAAGCAACTGAGAAACACACAAGACCGAAGATGGGAGATGCGCCTAGTCCACCATGAAAGGACCCTGGAGTGCGATCGATCCATTGTCTTATGTTGACATCGACAAACTACATAGTTTGGGTGATGATAAAGAAAGTTACACTTCGGGTTAGTGAAGTGTGGGAATAAATTGATCCATGATCTATAGACCGAAAGAAAAACAATATAGCCATAGTTCTCTTGTTTCAATCTATTCCCGAGGTACTCATCTCACAAATCGGAGATCAAGGCACGACAAAAGGTCTTTGGGATGCTATTAAGTCACAATATCAAGGAATTGATCGTGTGAAGGAATCAAGGTTACAAACTCTAATTAATGGCAGATCTAGAGAGACTGCCGATGAGTGACACCGATACAATTAATGAGTTTGCAGGAAAGATTTCTGGTCTTGCAGCTCAATCAGCTTCACTTGGAGAGTCCATTAATGAAACAAAACGAGTCAAGAAATTTCTCAATGGACTTCCAAGAAGTAAGTTTATTCACATCGTAGCTTCTCTTGAACAAGTATTATATCTTAGGATAACGAGTTTTGAAGATATAGTTGGAAGAATAAAAGCATTTAAAGAATGAGATAGTGTTAGTACGCACGTGGATGAGCAAGGAAAACTTATGTTTTCAAACAATGATTATGGGAGAGGAGAAAACCAAGGAGGTAATACCCGAGGTAAAGGAGGTCGAGGATGAGGAAGGGGTCAAGGTAGATCAAACAGATGAGACCAAGAGAAAGAGACCAAAAGCTATAACCAAAAAAGGGAAGGAGAGATTGATCTAAGGTGATATGTAGGAGATGTGACAAGCCGGGACACTTTGTTTCAGCTTGTCCCAATATACCTAGAGAGGATCAAGAAGCAAATTTTAATGAACATGAAGAAGAATGAAAGGAAATCGAAGAAGAAGCTCTCTATGTTCATGAAGTTATGTTCTTGAACAAAGATAAAGTTTTCCCTAAAAACTATAATGTTAGTAAAGAAGGTTCCAAATAAATTTTGGGGAGAAAGGGTACGACATTCAACATATCTCATCTATAGAATACCTACAAAAGCCCTAAAAATCAAACTACTTTTGAGAAGTTCATGGGAAAAAAGCCTAACATCAAGCACTTAAGAATTTTTGGTTGAGTTGCTTATGCAAAAATCAATGGAATAAACCAAGAAGAAGAAGAAATTGCCGAAGAAGATGGGAATCAAGCAAACGATCAACATACTACTTGATATGGTCGAATGATTTCTAAGTCAAGGTATCTCAATAACTATGTGTTGTTAGTTGAACTTGAAGGTGAAAAGTTACTAAAAACAATAGATGGAGAGCCAGAGATTTACTTAGAAGCAAAAGATTTACAAGAGTTGATTGATGCAATGAAGGCCGCGATAGAATCAATTATTAAAAACGGTATTTAAGAGCTTGTTGACAAACCCGATGGAGTAAAGCCTATTGGTTTAAAGTAGATCTTCAAGATTAAAAGAAATGTAGATGGCTTAATAAACAAATACAAAGAAAAGCTAGTAGACAAGGGTTATGTGCAACAACATGGTATCGACTTCAAGAAGTTTTTGCACATGTTGCTAGACTCGAAACTATAAGACTACTTATAGTTATTGCAGCTACAAATAGCTGAGAAATTTACCATCTAGATGTCAAAACAGCTTTCTTGAATGGAAAATTAAGTGAGGAAGTTTATGTGAGTCAACAGAAGGATACATAAGTAAAGGAGAAAAAACAAAGTCTATCACTACACAAAAATTTATTTGGTCTTCGACAATCACCAAGAGCATGGAATATAAAACTCGATCATGTTCTTAACGAGATGAATTGTGAAAGGTGTGCGAAGGAATCTACCGTCTACATAAAGAAAGAGAAGAATGACAATCTGATTGCAGCTTGCTATGTTGATAATCTCTTTGTTATCAGAACAACACTAGGAATCATAAAGCAATTCAAGAAAAATATGTCAAGAGAATTTAAAATGTCGGATTTTGGTAAGCTAACATATTATCTTGGAATGGAGATGATTCAAGGTGATGGGATAAGGATAAAGCAAGAAGGATGTGCTAAAGGAATCCTTAAGGATACAAAGATGGATTCGTATAACCTAGCACAAGCACCAATGGAGTCGAATCTGAAGCTTTTAAAAGCTAAAAAAACGAAACCAAAATTGATGTCATAAAATATATAAGAGTGATTGGATGCTTGCAATATTTGGTTCACAAGACCGGACATATCATATGCAGTTAAAGTGTTGAGTAGATATATGCAAAACCCAAGAGAATCACATGGAAAAGCACTAAAACATGTCTTAGGTACATCAAAGGTACAACAAAGTTTGGTTTACATTTTAAGAAAAACGGATCAAAGACAATCATAGGGTATAGTGATAGTAGTCACAACATTGATGTTGATGATGAGAAGCACCTCCGATCATGTCTTCTACCTTGGCTAATCTCCGATCACTTGGACATCATAAAAATAACCCATAGTTGCCTTATCCTCTTGCGAAGCCGAATTCATGGCTGCCACCGAAGCTGCAAAACAAGCAATTTGGGTTAAAAAGTTTATGAAAGAAATTGTAGATGAAGACAAGAAGGTCAAGTTAAGAATCGACAACAAATCGGCCATTCTACTCACAAAGAACCAGGTCGTTCATGTAAAAAGTAAACACATTTCTCTCAAGATATCATTTTATTCGAGAGTGTGTGGAGAACAATCAAATTGAAGTTGAGCATGTAGCCGGTGAAGAACAAAACACATATATCCTCACAAAGCCATTAGGAAGAATCAAGTTCAAGGAAATGAGAGACAAAATAGGTGTCATCAAAATCAATCATCCCGGAGTTCAAGTCGGAATTACGAGGGTGATTGTGGGACAATTCCTTAGCTTGAGATGCAAGTAATTTTTAGTAAAAATGAGTTAATATGGATAACATCAAATAAAATAGGATTAGATTCATGTTGGTTATCATAATTTTATACCACAATTCAGCTGTTACCATTTACATATACAACAATTCAGCTCAATTTAGCTAGATTCCAGAATTCAACATTTTTTATTATTTAAAATTTTAACTAATATTAAAAATAAATATATAACTACTTATAAATAACAAATTAAGTCCTGTATTTCCTCATTACATATGGTCACTCACGATCCTTGTGGATTCCAATCAGCCTTTTCAAATTCCAGGTTTACGATTTTACTCACTTAACATCTATTCATATTTATTTTCTGGATTGAGCTCAATTTGATATAGATCAGATATGGTTTGGTTGTGATACTTTGTTAAAGATTCGAATTTTATGTCAACTATTCAATTTTGATCAAGTTTAAAATTATGTATTATTTTTAAAATCAAAACAATTTAAAATTTTATAAAAACAGTCTAATAAAATTCAAAATTTATATAAAGATTTTGATATTTTATATTTTTGGTTATTTTGTTCCAAAATAAATAATAATATAATTAAATTTATAATAAAAACAATAATTCTTAGGTATATAATTATATTTCATGAACTTCGGATATTTGGCTCCGAGTACGCCCAAGTCCATATTTGGTTTTCTTGTATGGTTCTATTCGACTATTTAGTTAATTTCAGGTCGGTTTGATACATTCTGTTTTTTATTTTCTTACTAAACTAATTTTTCAGATTACACAAAATTTAGCCTCGGTTACCATTTGATTTTCAGCCAGATTCTATTGAAAAATAGAATAAGAATTCGGCCAGATTCTATATACAACTGGATTCAGCTAGATTTGACTATTACCATTTAGATTCTTAGAGCAACATTATTGATAGTCTCTTAATTAGAGTCTCTAAAAATTAAATAATAATTAAACTAAAAAAAAGCAAATTTAAGAAATGTATTTTTGTTTTGAGTTTGTAGGTGTGATTAATGGTAGTTTCTTAGATGAGTTTCTTAGAAAAAAAATTTAGATAACTTAATTATTATTACAAATTAATAATTGTAAAACATACACTTAGATAGAATAAATACTCTTAAACACAATCAATTTAATCATGATTGGTTGAAAATTTAGTCTATATATGCTCGACCAAATCGTTCTTCAATTGTTTATGGATAGTTCGATCACGAATTAGTTTAGCTACTTGATGTTCTGTCATTGTTCTAGTGTTGTTGTCGGTGGTGGTGGTGGTTCCGGTGGTTTGGTTACCGTCGGTGACGGTGGAGGTTGTGTTTTCGTTGGACCCATTAACCTGAGAAAAAGTAAGAAAATGAATAATTATAAAAAAAAAGAAAAAAAGAGAAAAAATAATTATAAAAAAAAATAAAGTTTATCCCTTCAACCAATCAGTTCCAGCCATGTCATGGGTTCTTAAACCTAAAAATGTTTTTTAATTAAGAAACCTTTCTTCCCTAAAATAATTACTTCTCATTTATTTTTAATCGAATAAAAACCTAAGAAACCCACTAAATACCATCGATAATGATGGTCTTAGTTATATATGCATACGTGAGACTGTAGTTTTTCAACTTTTTAAAATTTGAATTATTGTTATTATTGCTATTAGATCCTATTAATTCCAATCTAATATTTTAAAGAAATTGTTAATGGTCAAGAAGCAGTTATTCAGTTGGCTCGTTTTTGATCTAGTTAGGCACTAGGTAGTGAGCTCATATCCTAGTTCCAGTTGAAGCATTTAAGTTATGAATCAGGCTTTATTAATCTAATGAGTAATATTGGCAAACTAAAAAAATTGTTAATTAATTTTTTACGTTCCTAAAAAAACTAGAATATTATCATTAAAAGGATTAGTTTTAAAAGGAATGAAAAAGGGTCTAATTCATAAGTCTAGTTTTCAAAATGGTACGTTATTTTGTCTTCTTTTTTAATTTTCCAAAATTTCTTCTACAAGGCCTAGTAATGTCGCAACTTGGTTTTCCGTTTTGTATTGTAAGTTTTAAAACTCAGAGAGTCACACGAGTGTTTGCAAATTCCATATGAAAATAGTTATTTTGGGGAAATAATCGGTCATGATCTATACCTCAAAGAAGGTAAAGATAAAAAAATTATATTCCCTCTGTTTATGTTTAGTTGATATTTTAGAAAAAAAAATTGTTTCGTTTTAGTTGATGGTTTCAATTTTCTATGCAAAACTTAATGTATTTTTAGTATTTTTGACTGTTTAAATTCTGAATTTGATATGCAATAGGTTAGATTTGTTTTGGAAATTGTGATAGAATAAAAAGTTAATGGTTTTTAATTTATGTAAAAATTCTAAAATATCAAGTATAAGAAAAGAGAGGGAATACTTGATACATTCAAATGTTATAATACATATTAGTTCTAAATTTTTTTAATGTTTTCCAGAGAAACATAAGAAGCCGAACCATAAAGTCTAGCCTAAAAATCTTTCTTTCTAGCCTAATAATGTTTCTGAAGTATTTCAAGGATACATCATTTATAAACAATAATAAACTCTTGAAACATTTGAAGTATTATTGAGAAAATAATATTGCAATGGTTAAGTTCGAGGAAGAGATAATAGTTTTATGAGTCTCTGTTAATCTTTGATTATACAACCAAATTGGCTTGTCCATGCGCTTTAATTTGTCTTTACCAAATCCAAGCTTATGATTTTGCAAAGCTAAAATCTTTAAGCAAAGTATAAACATCTCATTTAAGTCTTCATCGTGAGAGAGGTTCGGATTAAAAACTTTATAAATGATAGACAAATATCTTTCAAAGCTTAGTCAGCATGAACTCTTAACATTTGTTAAACCACTTTATTAGTTTAATACCTCGAACTAATCCCATACACAAAGACCAAATGTCTCTTGTCCACGACCTAATGGTTTTGATTTCAAGATACCAGTTTTGTATTGGTTTTGTCTTAAAACTCTCTACAAAATTGTTGGTGTAGTTTCAAGTCTCCCAATCGTTCATCTTCTTGCTTCCCATTGGTTTTGCAATAGGAACATCCATGCCTGCCATTTTCTTGTTGTATTTTTCGCGTAAGGGTCATTGGAAGTCCACTTGCACAATCGTGTTCATAATGCACAAAGATATTCAAGCTCTGCAGCTCTGTAACATAAAAACAGATTCAAGATTCTTCATACATAACCTCGTCTACTCAGTTCAGTTCTCAGCTAATTGTTTCTACTCACAAGTGTTTAATGAATCAGATTTCAGAAGCCTAAGTGAAAGCTATTTTCATATCAAAAGTGGATGCCTAACCAAATGTAAGAAAGTATGAAACTTACGGGTTATTCCAATAAGTTGTGTCTTCGTTAACAAGGTGAGTCCATTTAGTTCTTCCACTGCGACCAAAGTGTTTGACCTGCATAACTTTGGGTAGAATCGATTTGTTCAACCTATCTTCTCCAGTTGGAGCGGAGAAGTCACGCTGGAATATACCATCGGTTCCAGCAGAACCTGTCTCATCATCAGGATCTTCTTGGAAGAAGGCACCCTTGTGGTAGTATCTTTGCATAAACTTCTGTTTCTTTTTCGGTTGAGCTGTTGAAGGTTTCGGATTCTTCCTCTCCCATTCTCTTCTCTCTTGCTCTGTCATGTTCCTAAACTTCTCTATTTCTTCCCTCTCTCTCACCATAGCTTCTCTTGCATCTCTTTTTCTCTTGACCCTACCGATCTCTCTTGTCTTCCAAACTTCATACTCCTCAGCCTCATTGATTACGTCATCAGTTACCACATCACCGATATTTGCTTCTTCCAATAGCATGATCTTCTGTATCTCTTTATCTTTCCTAATTTCCTCAACCACAATTTGCTTTGTCTCTACTTTTCTCATCTCCAGTTTTCTCTTTGCTAATTCCTCAAGAGCTTGAACTTCAGCCTCAAGTCTCTCACGCTCTGCTATTGTATCTCTCTCAGCTTTTGGCACAAAAACAGGTTTGATCATGGTAGCACCAGGCATCTCGTCTTCTGAATCACTCTCGTACTCAGACTCTTCCTCCTCCTCTTGTAACTCATCTTCTTCTTCTTCTTCTTCTTCTTCTTCTTCTTCTTCTTCTACAGAAAGTAAAGCAGCCTCTTCTTGCACTCTTTTAAGATTTTTCTCTCTAATTCTTATTCTTCTTTCTTCCAAGGCATCTTCATCTTCTTCTTCGTCTTTACTCTCTTGATTCCTCAATACTTCTTCGTCTTCTGTAGATATAATCTCAGCCTGTCTGATTCGCCTATGATCAGCTCTAACTTCATCACGATTTTCAATTCTGGTCTGAGCTAAACGACGTAGCCTTGGATCATCCTTCCTAGCAACACCAAAATCATCTTCCTTTCTATCCAAAACAGAAACTTTCTGCATCCTAACATCGTCATCTTCTTCGCCTTCCTCAGCCCACTCAGGTGCTTTTCCTGGCCAATACCTTCTTACTCTAGTCTGACCAATACCACCTCGTAGTTTTTGCCGTTCAGCAATTGCAGCATCACTAACTCCAGCTGTGACCGACATCTCCGTGGTTCTGTAAGAGAGAACAAGGAAATCCAAATTCAGATGAAACTGAAGACAGAAAAACGAACTTACAAATTCCAATGAGAAAGAAACCCTAAAAACCGTGATGGGAAGGAGGAGAGGAAGACGGTGACACTTGGCAATAACAGAATCAACTTTTCCAAATCCTTAATGTTCGAATCGGATTGTTATGTGTTTGTTTTTGGATGTAATCTCCTCATTTATAGCGTAACTTTTCCTTTTCCTAATTAAAAATTAATAATATCTTTAAAAAGATATTCCCGACTTTTTAGAAATTTCCATATTCAAGATATGATTTTTTTTTTTAAAATCACAAACATAAATGCATTTACTAAAGTCTTCAACGGTTCAGTTCATATAAAACGGATTTAGCAAGTAAGTCTGGTTCTTCATCTCTACTTTTATTGATAAAATGGAAATTGATATTATGAAATCGATTTGCAAAAGTGAGGATGTCTTGAACAATTGCAAAGATTTCAATTGGGGTTCTTTCTTCATGTTCTTCCTGATTGCAGAAAGCAAGATATGTGAATCAGAGAACATAGAGATTCGGTGAATCGAACCACCATAGATGTTCCGAAGGGCTTCTTGAAGAATAAAGTAATCAAAAATATGAACTCAAGATTAATAAAGACTCTCTCTTTATTGCTTTTGAAAACTCTCTCAAAAACTAAAGCCAACAATCTCAAACTCATAGGTTATATCACACTTTGGTATCTCCCTTATATATACAAGATAAAGTCTCCTAACTCTAATAGGAAAATGTATGATTAGATAACTCCTAAAACATAACAAACTTTATCTTATCTATTATGTAACTTGCTCACCAAGCTACAATGTTCAAGCTTAGTTCAACCTTCTCCCCATTAAGCTTGAAGTCCACTTGTTCGATGTCTTGAACACCAATGTAGTCTATTGCTTTTGCTCCTTCTTCCTCGAAAGCAAGACATAATCATCTAAATACTTCGGCTTTGTGATTGTCCTTCGTGATCTCCTTAAGTTCGATGTAGTGCCTTCTTGTTCTATATCTTGCTCTTGTCGATCATTTTTTCTCCTTCAGCAGCCAATTCCTCTTGATTAGTATTGCTTTCATACGAAGTTTCAACAACATCATCAGATTTCTTGATCTCCAAGTCATGTTTTCCTTGAGAACTATCGATTTTCCTGCTCTCCAAGTTTTGTTTTTCGTGACTAATTGTGTCTCCAATCACAATTTCAAAACTTCTTTCTTGTTTTTGAGTTTCTAAATCCCAGTTCCATCCTTGAGTTTCATCAAAAGCGACATTAATATGTCCCAATCTCGCATGCCATTTACTTGAATCATCAATCTCGAATAAATACACTTGTGGTTCTTTAACCTCTATCTTAACTTTGTAAAGTCGATTTTGTGATCTCTTGGCCTTGACAATTATTCTTCCATCTTGATCATACATTGTCAAGTCATCACCTTTCATTCTTATGTCACATCCCGATTCGGTTGCTTGTCCGAGACTAATGATATTACTCTTAAAACCCGGAATATAGTAAACATTAGTCATTATCTTTGTTTCTCTGTTTCTATCCAAGAAGGAAATCGATTCTTTTCCTTTGATATCAATCCGAGAATCATCACCAAATCTAACTTTTCCTATCACAGATTCATCAATTTGAGTGAAGTATCGTCTATTACCCGTCATGTGATTACTAGCTCCATTATCAAGATACCAAGTGTTTTCTCCATTATTCGTCTCAAATTTACTTGGCATATAATTCTCCTCATTGAGATACATGACTTCATGCATAAGAAGACCATCCGCATCTTGAGTATCATCATTAACACTATCTTCTTGTGCCTCTTGTAGCTTAAGTAGACGATCTGGACAGCTAGAGGCATAATGACCTAATTTATCACATCGATAGCATATGACTTTAGACAAGTCTCGATCTCCATTATCTCTTCCACAACCTCTCCTCTTCCTTGACCACCACGTTCTCTTCCTCTAGAAGCACTACAAAAAACATGCGTATTGCATCATTAATATTATATCAGTTACATAAATGACACTATATAAAGTCACTTATAAACAAATGATACGTTATATGTGATTTAACATCATTGATAACAAATGACACTATTAATGCATCTTTTACATCAATTATATAAAATTGATACAATTTAATTTTGATTTATATTACTTATAAAACAATCGACGTGAAATATAAATTTATATCAATTAAATAAACGATGTATTTAATCAATATTTTTAACATCAATAAAAAATGATGTAAACTTCGTTTCAGTTTTAAAATTGATACATATAAATTAAATACTGTCACTTAAATTAACTGATGTCAATGAATATGAATTTGTGTCAATTACTACAATAATTGACACAAATTTTATTTATAGTTTTGTTTAAGTAATTAATATTTATTGAAAAGTATTCTAATACTACTTACAAAACACAAGCG
>OVBA01009221.1:0-11022 GCA_900406435.1 Lepidium aucheri | reverse complement strand
ATATATATATATGTAAGAAAATCTGATGACAATTTATTTCAATATAGATTAGAACTCATAATTCCAATCAAAGAAAACGCATCATACAACAGAATGTAACTCAACAAAGTCTTATATCTGATTGATTCTATATTTTGGAAGGCCAAGCGGAGCAGCTTGTGTTATGGAGCAATAGTGACTCACTAAAAGCAAAAGTTGTGCGGCTAAAGTCAAAATCGATCATATAATCTTGAAGCTGATGTGATCCAATCGTAATTAAATTCCTAGGTCTGTTTCCGCCGTCGATGAAAGCTAAACACATCACTGTATCCTTCACATGCACCACCGTACTTGCACCGTAGAATGCCCACTTCGCCTTTCCCATTCTTCCCGGAACTTCAATTTCTATCACGGGCACGTTTGGCCCCGTCAAGTTCTTTCCGGCGGTGCGAGAATCGAAACAATGTTTAAACGGCGCCACTGATGGGACCTTTGATATTCCCATTGCCTATATAATGGCAAAACTTTAAACGTCAAAACATAATACAAGCTTCTTTTATTTTATAACCTCGATCGTGATCTAGGTTTATACCATTCCTCTGATTTTGAATCTATTATCCTGTAAAAATTTGATCGACATGTAAATTACTGAGCCTAAATGCAATGTTCACCTGATCAGAAATCGATAACTAAAGTTATATGTTCACTTGATCATATTTTTAAGGGTAGTTATATATGTTAAATTAATTTTATCATATAGTTTATAACACGTACAAAATGCAAGTATCTACCGCTTTAATATATAAGAGAAGAGATAATGCTGAAAAATAAAATGATTTTGATTATGAATAATACCTTAGCTTTGAGTGTGAATGACTGAGCAAGAGCATTGTAAAAATCGGTGTAGAGTATGGTGTAAGGAATTACAGTGCTAAGTGTTGCTCCACTTCTAAACAAATAAGGTTTCACCGACAAAGGAGTTCCATCAACATAGATAGATTCTACGGAGATCAGATATTCTCCAAATTCAATGGGTACCATCTTCAACGACGTAACAGTCATCGGAATCGAATGACTGCTATCACTGAACGGCGGGATAAAGTAATGAACTCCGGCAACATAAAAATGACCGGTACCGGAAGAAGGCAAGCAGAGAGAAAACTTGGGAATGACGTTAAACGCTGAAGTCACCTGTCTCGTGAACGACAAAAGACTAGGAGAAAGACTTAAAACTCCGGCAACCGGAGGAGGAAGACCTTGAAGGGCTTTCTCGCCGGCGCAAAAGAATGTGAAGCGAGGGACAGAAACTTGTGACAGGAAGTTGCCACCGTCAGTGGTGGAGATAGAGACTTTTTCTTGGACAACATTGCCTGTTACGACAGTGTTTGGAGTGAGAGGGTTTGGTTGTCGGTAAAGACAGTGTTTTCCGTTGCAGCCTTTGTCGGGGATGGACTTACATGTGGAGCTTTTACAAGTGACTAGACGCATTGATGATAAAGATTTGATTTGACGGCAGTTGAGCCATGTGAGGTTGGTTCCGAGATCAAGGAGGAGGTTAACGGGAGATTTAACGGCGAATCCGACGTTCAAAGTGGTGTAGAATTGATTTGTGGGTTCATGTTTGGTTATCGGAAGAAGGTATTGGGAGTTTATGACAGTGAATATTCAGAGCAAGACAATAAGTTTAATAAAAACACTCATCTTTGTTTTTTTGTCAAGAAATTATATTGATGATTGTTTTTTGTCTATAGATGTATGGTATTTATAAATGCAAAACACATCTTGGATCTAAGAACATCTACATTAGTGAACCTCACTAGGGGTTCACCAAAAAAAAAAAATTAGAACAATTAATTTTTTAGAAAAATAAAATGACCAATCGTGGGCCGCCACGTGTCGTGGGGCCCACGACACATAGAAGAGTCGGGTTCATCGCAGAGACTGCAAGACTCGGTATCTATATTTATTAATATTTTATGTTCTTTTTTTTGGAATCTGTGTAGTGAACCCCCATTAAACCTTCAATGGGGGTGCTCTAAGGATATGAAAAAAACTTAAAGTAATTATAACTTTTTAAGCTAATAACGGTTTATATTATTACAAAAGAGTATATAATGCATATGTAACACATGAAAATACTTAATAGCATTAAGTCGGTGTATCGTTAATATCTCTTCATTTCATTTGAATGGTTCTTGATTGCTAGCTTGATTTGGTTCTGTTTGTTACATAGCCTGGGCCGATTTTTCACTTAACATTGCCAAATGATATCCTGATTTAACAGAGTAGTCTCCTGAAATTAGAGGTAGCCAATTATATCTGTCTTCTGCTCTGCGAAGACTTGGTTCAATAAACGGATTTCATTCTCCAGATGAGAACAAAGCTCTCTGGTTTTATCTATATCCCATGCTTTTGTTGATGTATCCAGACCATAGGCTTCTCTTGTTCTTCTGTTAGAGGGCCATGAGGACGAGCATTAAGGTGTGGGAAAATCCAAGGCTTTGTCCACAGGTGAGTGTTTTTTCTATTTCCTATGATTTTTCCAAGATTAGAGCGCGAAAGATTTTTTCATTCGATAATTCCTCTCCATCCATGTGAACAGTTTAAGGGACATGGTGTTTCCAAAAAATTATATTTAGCACAGTATTTGCCAAAGAGGATCCTTGTTAGCAAGCTGCTTGGTTTTGTTAATATTTTCCAGCTCTGCTTAGCTAGGAGGGAAAGATTGAACGCTTGTAGATCTATGAAGCCCAAATCACCATAGAATTTACCTTGTGTGAGCTTGCTCCAGGCAAAGCAGCACATGTTGTGTTTGTCTGGTCTTGAATCCCACCAAAAGTGAATAAGAGCCGACTGAATTTTTGAACATAGGTTTAGTGGCAGTTTGAAACACTGCATAACACAGGTTGGCATCGCTATCAGTTAGATTTGAGCATTACTAACTTTCCTGCAGGTGACAGAAATTTAGAGGACCATCTCCTTGCTTTTTGTTTGATTTTCTCGACAATGGCAACAAATAAATTATGTTTCTTTCTGAAGTGTTATGGTATTTCAGCTGGGATTTCACACTTTCTTTTATGTGTATTGGAGTTTTCATGGAAAAGGAGACAGCAGATTTGTTGTAGTTAATTTCCTGTCCAGATGCATGGGCGTAATCCGAGAGAATGTGAGTTAATTATGAGCACCTTTTTATGTATGTTTTGCAGAAAAATATTGTGTCGTCGGCAAAGAAGAGGTGATTGATTTTTGGGCTGTTCTTGGCAATTTTAATTCGGGGGAGCAGCCTTCTGATTGTGCTTTGGAGCATACGTCGGAAAGCACCTCACTGCATATAATGAAAATAAAAGGTGAGAGCAAGTCTCTTTGGCCGATACCTCGTTGTGGTACTACTTCTCTTTATGCACTCCCATTAATAAGATATGAATAGCTGACTGTCTTGATGCATTCCATCAGCCATTGGATGCATTTAGCATGAAAACCATTTGTGAAAGTACAGTTTTAATGAAATTCCATTCAAGTCGGTCATAGACCTTGCTTATGTCTGTCTTCACTGTCATATAACATCTTTTCTTTGCATTTGATTGTTTCAGGAATGTAGGATCTCATGTGTAATCAAGACGTTGTTCGTAATAGATCTGCCGGTGACAAATGTAGATTGATTTTCAAAGACCATCTCCATGAGCAATGGTCTGAGTCATTTGGATAACAGTTTGGCTATGATCTTGTAATAAACGCTGTATAGGGCAATTGGACAGTAATCGGAAACTGTTTTTTGGATTTTGAATCGTAAGGATGAGCCTTACAAACGTCATGTTGATAGTTCTCGGTAGGATACCAGATACAAAGAAGGATTGAATTTCTTTAACCATTTCATTTCCAATGTGTTGCCAATGGGCTTGGAAGGAGTTGGCTAAGAAACTATTGGGTCCTAGTGCTTTGTCCGAATGAATGGAGAATAGGGCTTCCTTAATTTCCTTTGGTGAGAACTTTGCAGTCAGTTTTGCATTTGCAGTAGTATCAGACACTGTTTGTAAGTTAGCCTTCTGAGTTATTACTTCTGTGTTTCTAGGGCTAGAAGTAAACAACTATTAATAGTAGGCTGTTATGACTTCTATGATTTTCTCTTCTTCATAATGGGAGTGGCCTTCAGCATCCGTACAAAGATTCAGTTTCTAGCCCTTCTCCCTTTGGTGATTGCATGAAAGCAGGCAAAGTTTTTTTTTCCTAATTTCAGCCAGATTGGCGACTTCTTTGTTTTCACATGTTCTCTTCATCTAGGTAAGCCTTCTTGAGGTCCAGATTTAGCGATTCGATGAGAGATTCATTGTTTTATTGATGCTCATTGCTTTCTCTAGTCTCTTTTGTGTGGTCTCAGTTTGTTTCCTGCTATTCATTTTTTGGTCTCATTTCCAGATTATGATGGATGATCGACAAACTTTGGTTCTCTGTTCAACGGGTGCTCATGCATTTTGTTTCCACGTCTTTTTGACTAGAAAGTTAATATCTTTCTTTTTGATTAGTCTTCTATCGTAGTAAAATTTACCCTTACTCTGTTTCTTGTTCCCTGATAGGTAAGATATGAGAGGTTGGTGGTCTGATCCTTTAAAGTGCAAGTATTCACATTGAGAGTTTGGGAAAAGTTTATTTCAGTGACTATTGATTAGAAATCTATCAAGTCTGCATCTAATGAGGTGTGAGTGGCAAATTCCCCTCAAAGAGAGACATTTTCCAGACTATTGCATGTCAAACAAGTCATTCTCACTTAAAAAGGTTGTGAATGGGGAAAAGGAGCTTTGTGATCTTTGTGAACTACCTTCTTTTTCTGAGCTACATAGGATTTCATTGAAATCTCCAGTGAGGATCCACAAGTGATCTCGTCCTCCCAAAGTTGTACCAAGTTGTTCCCAAAATTGTTTTCTTTTGTTGGTTTTAGGTTCCCTATACAGACATGTCAGGTAGAAAACTTTCCCTTCTGCACTCACTTTTGTGTCAATATAATTATCATAGGTTTGAAGAATCTCAATGTCTACCTCTTTTCTCCGGAACAGCATTAGATCTCCGCCACCATGTCCATAGGGTGGGACTATAGTGTAGTTTTCATAGGATAGGTTGGATAGTTTCCTGAGGACTGTTTCTTTAGAGTATTTTGTTTCCATGATAAACAAGATCTCTGGGGAAACTTTTTGTTGGATATAAGTCAATCTATGGACTGTCAAGTAATTTCCCAAACCTTAACAGTTCCAGCTCGCCATGGTTAAGGAACCAAACTTAGGGGTGATTGAAAATCCACCTTATTTCTTAAAGTAGAAGCCTTTCCTTTTCTCGCTTTTGAAATTTACTTTCAGCGGCTGCAGTGCTAGATTGATAATCTGTGTCTGTCATATTGAGTTCACCTCTTTCTCGTCTCACAGCTGAGGGATGCGTCCCCACATTGGGTGACCCATGTATTTGAAGTGCTCTCCTCTTCCTGGAATTGATCCCTTAAAACACTTCTGGGCTAATCTGGATTTTCTTCTTTGTGCTAGGTTTGCCTGGTTCCCTCCTTGTTGTACCCGTGGTGTGTATGTCTTACGAGAGGCTTGCTAGTTATCACATGTGTTGGCCCAAGTCTGAGTTTTGCTGAGATGTGTTCTGCACTTGAGGTTATAGGTTGATCTTCCAGAATATGTGCATGTTCCAGAGGTTCAGATTGGTGAATTTGATTAGTTTAGATCAACCTTTTTGCTGTTTCTTCAAACTCTCCATCTTTCAATGCCTCTCGGACTCTTAGTTTCCTTATTGCACTCTCCACTTGGTTTAGGCAAGTGATTTATCTTACCATAACATCATGAACTTGATTCATTGTAGTATTCATATCTTCCTCAAAGATGATTGGTAATCTTTCAGTTGTTGAAATTATTCTTTGTGTAGGTGTGTGAGTGCCTAATGCTACGGATGTTTCAACCGTCTTGCTTACTGAGTCCTCAATTTTGTTCTTTGGAGATAAAATTTTTTCTGTAACGTAAGTCGAGCTAGGTTTCCGATAAACTTCCTTCCACACTTGTGTTGTCTTGGGCGTGAGGTAGCGATTTGCTCTTGAGTTTGAGGGGTGTCTATTCTCATAGTTGTTGTGTCTAGATCTTTGGTACTCGATCTTGGCTTACTGGTTGTGAGTACCTGTCTCTTCCGCTTTGGTACGAGTTTCTTGTAGACAGGTGACTTTCTCTATCTTTGTAACATTTGGAGCCATGTTCTGAATCTTTGTCAATAAATCTTCGAGGTGGAGGGGATCTGCTTTCTCTGCAACGTTTTCTAGTTTGTTATTCAGTAGGCTCTACCAGTTTTAGGCAGTTTGATTGTTAAGATCAAGACAAAAGCAGTGGTGGCAGTGTTTTTCGAGCCTCTCATAGGCTAGGTAGACTGTCACTTCTTCACCATTAGGGAACTCCATGGTAGTTTCTTTGATTAGGGGGAGGAGGTCATTGACAATCACTCTCATTCTCGTAGCACTTGTGGAGATGTCAACTGCTTCTAATTTGCCAATGTCCTTTCCAATGGAGGTTACAATTTCTTTGGTCCAAAGATGGACTGGGTGTCCATGAAGTTTTACCCAGAAAGGGATCTTGGAGGGAAAGGATTTGGAGTCTGTCGGCTCCCATTTTTGGAATATTATCATCTATTTTGCAAAGTGATAGGATTGGTTATCTAATACAAGTTGGAGATCTTTGTCATTAGCAAAACGGAACTAGACCAAGCCTTGCCCAGATCTGCACCTATGGCTCAGGTTGAAATTCTCCAAATCTCAGAGAGAAAAGGAATAACAGACCAAACTTGTTGAGCCTTGAGATTTGTTAGCCTCCTAATCAAGGTTAAGGAGTCTTTCTCGATGAGTTGAATGTTGTTTGGGAATGCGACCTTGATATTTGCTGTGCACGGGAGGGGGGGCATTTATCATCCACTACAGCTTTATCTGTCTCTTCATACGTTAAACGCTTCTCCACACCAAACGGTGAGATAGTTCAAAAACGAGGGTAAGGTGAGATTTTGGAAGTGCAAAACAGAGCTTGAATAGAGAAAGAAATTCAGCTTCTAGCCAACAAGATGAAAGTGAGAAGGAGATTCACGGATTCTTCAGATATGGCGGATGAATTTGCAAGTTTTTTACCAGAATTGGGTGCTTTTCTTAGGAGACACTACGTTAGGGGGAAAAAGGCCGAAATCTTGAAGAATGCTAATAAAAGAAATTGAAAAAGGAAGAACAGAAATAACTCATGAAGTGAGGGAAGGCGATTACGAAGGTGATTTATAACAAATTTTTCTGATCTCTTTTCCGGCCTTTTTCTGGCGGGGTCTGGCTCTCTCGGGGGCTTCTCTTTGACTTCTGATGGGTTTTTTCTTCTTCTATTCATCATCTCCGACAATTGTTGATAGGTTTCCGGCGATCTTGTATTGGTTTCCGGCTATCTTCTTTGGTTTTCTTTGCTTCCAATGGAAGCTTCTCAAGATTCTCCACCACGTCTGGGAGATCCTCTGGCTTCTAATTCCCCGAGGATGATTTCAACATTGCCATCTCCAATTATCAATGTTTCGCACTCGACTCCTCTGGCGGCTGTTTTGACTACTACTATGCCTTCTTCTCGCCCTTCTCCATCTCGGAAATGGAAATCTTTGATTTCTTTTACGCTAAAATCTATTAAACGGTACAATCTGAATCTCAATTACAGTGCTGACTCTGTTACTGCTCATATTCCTCCTGATGTTCTTGTTGATGCTTCTCCTCTCTGGAAGAATTTCGTTATTGGTCATCTAATTGGAACTCCTCCCCACATTAGAACTGTTCATGCTATTGTGAATAGGATCTGGCAAAATTCTAAGAAATCACTCATGATTGATGCTCATTTCATAAGTTCTAATGCCATCCTTTTTCGAATTGATGATTCTGATATCCGTTCTCGTGTCCTGTATCGCAAATTCTGGCATATTGGTGACATACCTCTGGTACTGGGTGAATGGAATCCTGAGGCTGCTAGTAGAGACCCTGATCTTGTTTCCTTACCTATGTGGGTTGATTTTCACAATGTTCCAAGCCATTTGTTCTCTTACAAAGGTTTGAGTTACCTTGCTAGCCATATTGGATCGCCAATTAAACTTCATCCTACAACAGAGAGATGTATCCGGCTGAATGTAGCTAGAGTTCTTGTAGAGGTTACTCTGCATCTTACTCTTCATGCTAAAATTTCCATACATGAGGGATTATTTCCTGCTTCACAAGTTCAAGTTTCATATCCTTGGCTCCTACCAAAGTGTGATAGTTGTTCCAAATAGGGCCACTTGGCTGTTAACTGCAAATCTGTTGTTGCTCATGTACCTTCTATGGTTGTTGAGACTCAACCCTCAGTATCTAACAAGGATGCCAGTATTGCAGCTCCTGAATCGGTTTCTAAAGTTGATGCAGGTTCTGCAGTTGCTGATGCACATATTGCTGCTCCTCAACTATTTTCTAATGATGATGCAGGTACTGTGGGGACTGATCTGGTTCTTGCCTCTGCTAATGTGGCATCAATTGCAGTTAAGTCACTTCCCGAACCTGTTTTGTTCCCAGATGAGCTTTTAACTCATCCTATTGCATCTCCTTCTACTGATTCTTTGAGGATCCCTACTGTTGTGCTTCCTGTTGATTATTTTTCATTGGATGAGTTTCCGGTTTTATCAAAAGGCTCTGCTGATAAATCTGGATGGACAAAAAAGAAGCGAAATCCTCATTCTATTTCTGCTTCTCCTCCTCGAGATGTTTTGGTGGATGCCCCTATTGTATCAAACCTATCATCTCCATCTTGTTTTCATATTCTGGAATCCCTTCCAGAGGAGGGAGAGATTATTTTAGGAATCAATGCTCCTTCCGATCAGGAGTCTATGAAAGTTAAGCTCAGAACTAAAGCCCACGTAAAGCTCCTACCAGAATTGAAGACTTCGTCACTCCAAATACCAAAAAAGCTTCCTTGAGGAAGCAATAATGGAATTTTTTTGCTTGGAACTTGCGAGGATTTAATAAACCTCGCAAACATAAAGTGTTCAAGTGGTAATTCTATCTTTGGTATTATGATTGAAACTCGAGTTCAATATGGTAGTTTTAACTCAATTCTTCAATCTTGTCTCCCTGGCTGGAAGGCTGTCTCTAACTACGATTCTCATCGGCTGGATATAATTTGGTTCTGCTATAAGGAGGAGGAAGTTCGCATCTCTTCCCTTTCATCTAATGCTCAGCACATTACTTGTGGGGTTGAAATCTTAGCTTCTGGTATTTCCTTTATTGCTTCAGGCATTTATGCTTCTAATTTTGAGACTGATAGACGTCGTCTTTGGGATGATTTGCGACTAGTCCATTCAACTTACTCAAGGTTTAATGCTCCCTGGATTCTGTTGGGTGATTATAACCATATCCTTGCTTCTAGTGAGCACTCTCATGCGTCGGATTATCTATTTGATCATCTTAGTATTCAGCACTTTCAGGATTTTGTTTCAGACTGTTCTCTAACAGATTTAGCTTTCTCAGGGCCATTATTTACTTGGTGGAACAAGCGCAATGGCGACCCGATTGGAAAGAAATTGGATCGAGCATTGGTGAATTCTAAATGGCTCCCAACTCGCATGCAGTCTTTGATGTAGGAGCCATCTCAGATCATGCTTGTTGCCTTGTTCATTTGGATTCGCAGATTGCTGATAAGCGTTGTCCGTTTTGATTTTTCAACTTTCTGACCAGTCATGGTCAATTCATTCCTACTGTTGCATCTGTTTGGCATCAATCTGCTGTTTTATACCCTTCCCGAGCTGCTCTTTATATGTTCCACAAAAGCTGAAGCTTCTTAAGCATGCTCTTCGTCTGTTGAATAAGACTCACTTTGGAAACATTCCCACTCGAACTAAAGATGCTTTTGATGCTCTATGCTCTGCTCAAGAATTGGCTCTTCGCAACCCTTGTTCTTCATCTTTCCAATCTGCCGCTGAAGCATCGACTAATTGGCATCATTGGTCTCATATTGAGGAGTAGTTCTATCGACAAAAGTCCAGAATTACTTGGTTGAAATCTGGGGACCAAAACTCCTCTTATTTTCACAAAATCTGTCAGTCTCAGACCTCTAGAAACTCTATTAAATTCCTTCGCAAGAGTAATGGGGATTCTATTTCAGATCTCCAGGGGATTAAATCTGAAGCTGTGGCTCATTTCAAGAATTTCCTAAATGGAGACAATGGTGCAGTAAGTAATTTTGAGCTCATTAATTCTTTGGTATATTCTCGCTGCTCTGATCAGATGGCTTCTGCCTTGATTCGACCAGTTTCAACTTCTGAAATTCGAAATGTTGTTTTCTCCATGCCTCTTAATAAGGCTCCTGGACCTGATGGATACACAGCTGAGTTTTTTCGAGCTGCTTGGCAGATTATTGGTACTGACTTTACCATTGCAGTGCAATCCTTCTTTCTGTACAGTTTTCTTCCTTCAGGTGTAAACGCTACTGCCTTTACCTTAGTTCCCAAGAAGGGCCGTTCCGAACAAATTAAAGGCCCCGTGTTTCTAAACTAATGAAAGGCCCTATAGTATATAATTTTAGAAGTTAAATATATGCATCAAGACATTTATATTTATAAAAGATATCAAAATAAAGAAACTCCTATATATAAAAAAATTACAATATTCAACCAAATTGTATAGTTCTTTTAGCACATGTTGAAGCAAACTCGTCAATTATTTTTTCAACGTTTAATTCTTCTAAAATATCACTTTCGATTGCCATTAGAGCTAAACCGTTTAGTCTTTCTTGTGATATAGTTGACCGCAAATATAACTTCAACAACTTTAGTTTTGAAAAACTCCTTTCTGCAGAAACAACAATTACATGAATAGTTAGCAAAATTCTATATGCAATAGTCACATTC
Organism: Lepidium aucheri; assembly: GCA_900406435.1. Taxonomy (NCBI): domain Eukaryota; kingdom Viridiplantae; phylum Streptophyta; class Magnoliopsida; order Brassicales; family Brassicaceae; genus Lepidium; species Lepidium aucheri. Next base: position 132 of record OVBA01009221.1, on the reverse strand, counting down.
GGCAAACAATTATATCTCTTCAAAATCTCTAACACCTCAATTGCCCCTATATTATCTTGTGGTAAAAACTCTTTAAATAGCTTCAATTCAATAAAAAGTTCATAACCATTTATGTCTAACAACTCATCTTTT
>OVBA01009220.1:0-11025 GCA_900406435.1 Lepidium aucheri | reverse complement strand
AATTCTATAGAAATTTAGTACTTAAAACAATTTAACCTCTATAATTAAACTATTTTTAGTGATCTTTCATGNTAACCTCTATAATTAAACTATTTTTAGTGATCTTTCATGATTAGTATTTTCATAAAAGTAAAGTAATATTTAAGTCATTTAAATTATATTTACAAACGTTTAAATCTCTACATACTAAAATCAAAATTATATTTTTCCAAATTCTGCTACAAATGATTGGAGTTGATAACAAATGTGTTTTATAGTTGTTATTATATTTTTCTCAAATTTTGAATTTAGATTACAAAAACAAAACAATTGCAAAAATTTTGAGAAAATTTTAATATAAAACCACACATACTCCTATTAATGTATTTATTTGAGATAAGGTCTAAATTTGTTGACAATAAAGGAGATGAAAAGTTACTATACTTGATTTGAATATAGAGATTAAAGATGGTATAATGAGTTTTCACATTAAAATCATTTCATTTAAAATTGGTCAAAATTCTTAACATGTTATTAAAATACTTTTACGAATATTTTGGAAGTCCATAATATTTAAAAAAGGTGAAAATTTTATGGATGCCGCATGTACGGGAAAAGAGGCTTCCATAAATTTTTGTCTCTAACCCACAGACGCAAAACAAATTGCGTGAACAGAAAGAATGAATAATCGAAGACCAACAGATGAGTGTGAGGGTTTTGATGACAATCATTCCTTCAACTATACCCAAATCAAATTTCATTGACCAATCCATAGAAACTATCAAGCTAGGTTTAATCTTAGCATTTTAACTAAAATAAAATAACTTTCTTGGTTGCATATTGAGAATTAACCAATTTGGTCATTCTTAAAATCCTACCAGTTTCAATTAAAAGGTTGTAATATATTCTTCTATAAATTAGCTGCTAAGAAAAATTTAGAAAGACCTAAACATAAAATGATGAATATGGCCTTCCTCATATTATTCTTTGTCTTATCATTCATTCTCTTATTAATAGATATTCTTCTAATTATTTTTCCTTAACTAAATATACCTCTTCAAAATTCCATGATTGTCATAATTCTATACTCCAAATATAGTATATATCTATAACCATTTATCTTTAAGTTTTATAAATTATTTATAATATTTTTAGACACTTTTTGATATCTGAAACAAATTATAAATAAATAAAATTAAATATTATTATTTTTCCGGATGGCAAGTAATTATGTAATAAAATAAATATATAAAATTAATAATTATTAAACAAATTATAAAAATTTAATATATTTTATATACAACTATACTCAAAAATTTTCCTAACATGAATATTTATTTTTAACATATTAACAATAATACTAAACCCGTTTAAAGGACGGGACATCAACTAATAAGTTATAAAAAGAAACGGAGAGTATATGATTTATTCTAAAATTACTGGATGTTTGATGGGAGAAAATTGATATAAATCGTTAAAGTAAAATAAGAATCGAAAGAAATTTGTCTTTTATTGATCGGTGAAGCTTCAAGAGTTTGTGCAAGCGAAGTGAGCACAAAACCTTATCCGTTACAGAAACACAAATGGAAAATCCTCAAGCTGTAGCAATGGAAGATAAAACGCCGGCGTTATTGATTTCTGAAGATCTATCCCGGAAAATAATTTCTATTGCCACCGGTGAAGCACATACTATTGCTCTGACCGGTAATAACAAAAAGTTCAACAGCTTCAGTTTGTAGATACAAAATTATTGAAACTTCTATATTTTTTCTTTGTTTCCTTCGGAAAAATTTGAGGCGATGGATGTGTTTACTCTTGGGGAAGAGGAATGTTTGGTCGTCTTGGCACGGGTAAGGAATCGGACGAGCTTGTTCCAGTTCGAGTCGAATTCGAGTTCCCAGATCAAGTGACCGGGGATCGGGCTCGAATTGTTTCTATTGCTGCTGGTGCTTATCACAGTCTTGCTGTCTCAGGTGGTTTCTTCTACTCTTATGTCTATAATTCACTTTTCCTTACTTCGGGATCGTTTTGAAATTCTTGTAAAATCAGTTTAATCGAGGATTTTACGTTGACTGTGATGATCTTATATAAGCATTGGTTTAATAAATTTATCTCTTCTGTCTGCTTCCTTGATCTTACATTTGAGAATTGAAATTTATGCTTTAGCTGTATATCATACGAAGGATGGTAGTCTTAACTTACTTTTTAGTTCTAAGTGTTTTGCTCTTGTTAATCGAAGAAAGGTTTGAGTTTAGCTTATTCGGATCATGGACTTCAAGTACATGAATCTACTGTGATCTAGATCTGTACTGACCATTCTTTTGTCTTCCGTTTCCTTTTGCCTGCAAGCTATTGGTAGATGATGGCTCTGTTTGGTGTTGGGGTTATAACATCTGTATCCTTTATCTACTGTATCAAGCTTGATATGATTTTTTGATAACTATATTTTATAAAGTTCTACATTGGATGCTACAAAATCAATAATGCCTTCAATCCTTGACTGGTTAACGGATGGGCAACTTGGGTTTGATGGGGAGAACTCTTTGGCACCATGTTTAGTAAAAAATTCCTTTGTACAAGAAGCAGCTACTTCTTCTCTTAGTGATTCAGGTAGAGAAGCTTGTTCAGATTTAAAGGTATGTTCTGGTACCTCTTTCTTTGTGTAGGTTTATCAGTTAAATTCCTGAAGCACGGTGATATTTGTTATGCATGGTAGGTTTGTGCTGTCAAGGGCGGTTCCATGATGTCGCTTGCCATTGATACTGTTGGAGGTCTTTGGATGTGGGGGAATGTTCCACCACAAGAAACCGGGCCCGAGCCTCGTTTGTCTTTTACGAGCATCCCAGTTCCATTTCCTATACCTGAGTTCCACGGCCGGACTGTTTTAAAGGTAGCATGTGGGGATGAACACGTTGTTGCCCTTGTTGGTGCCAAGGAGATCCACATAGACAACGGATATGATGAATCAGTGTTATATTCTTGGGGCAATAATCAACATGGCCAGTTAGGGCTTGGAGATAACGAAAGCCGTGCAAGACCTCAGATTATGGAGACATTTAACGAGAACTCTGGTTGTACAGTCTACGGCATAGCTTGTGGTGCACATCACACAGCCCTTCTTACCTACAGGAAGGAGGCACCAAATGGACCAAACATTTGTTGGACATTTGGCTTTGGAGAAAATGGTCAGCTTGGGCGAGGAAGTAACAAGAGCTCATCGATTCCAGAGCCGATTTCAGAGCTCCCAGAACATGCTTGCTTAGTTTCTGTAGACTGTGGGTTATTTCACACAAGTGTGGTGTCATCTGAGGGATATGTGTGGTCGTGGGGAATGGAGAGGGGGTTAGGGTTATGCCCCGATGTCAGTTTCTCAGAGCTGGAAGCAGGAGATGATAGTGTACCAAGAAAGATTTCAGGTGGGTCAAGATTTCGTGACCCAATACAGGTGGCTTGCGGGGCTGCACATACAGTTCTTGTGGCAAATGGTGGTTACAAGCTGTGGTCTTGGGGAAGAGGAAGAAATGGAGTGCTTGGGACTGGGAATGTTACTGATTGTTATGTCCCTACTCTCGTCTACTGGCCGAATGAGCAAGAGCCGGAGCCAAATCCTGAGAACGAAAGCATGCTTGATGCTACCAATAGCGCATCAACAGAGGAGATTAAACGGCTAGAATCAAAGCTAATGGTGATGGAAAGATATGCAAGCATACTTCATGGATCCATATTTGGAAAACCTTTTAATGAAGAGGAAGATATTCCGTATTCATTAAGGGTGTCTGGGTATTTCGATATGGGAAAAGAGTGGGGGGGAGATGCTGGAGAATGCAGATAAGAGTCAGCTAACGAGGCTTCAAGCATTCTATGAAGACATGATCAGTAGGGTTAAGGACAAAGTGTTGCAGAGAAGGATTCAGGAAATTATGAAAGATTGTCTTCAGTCGTCGTCGGCCCCTAAACACTAATATAGCATGTGTGCTGATAGCATTCACTTGAAATGGCGATATATAGTTTAATCTTCAATTCCTGTATGTTTTGGGCAAACGATGAGAAGATTTGGTTTATACCAAAGTACATAATATTTTGCACATCCATAATAAAATAATAATTAGTACGAAACATTGGCTTCACAAAGAAAACCGTAGTGTGTGGGACTATGAGGTATCAAAAAAGCTCTCCAACTAATTTTTAAAAGTTGGAATATTACAACCATGAGATACAAAAATCTGTGGAAAATAGGCATATCTTCAAAAGCTTTATTTCTGCTTTATCCAAGGAAATAAAGTTTTTTCTTAAAAAATAAATGAACACCGATACAGACTTAGCTAACACCTTGTGAATTAAAAATCAAAATTGTTACCGCGAACTTGAAGAACCGAAGATACCGCCAAGCCACACAAAGCATGAACGAATAAAGAACTTTCTATAACAAATAAGTCTAATTTAAAGATGAAGATTAAGGAAAAGAAAGCCTACTTCTCCCAGAAAGATGTAGTTGAAACTGAATCATAGTCGACCATTGTTTGATACTACATTGCCCTTGACAAGAAATCTTTTTTGAACAAGTTGGGGTGTATAAATAAGGAGCGAAAAAGAAGAAGATTTTCAGTTGATGTGATATTGGGCAGCTCCACTTTAAACTCAATTTCAATACTCAACCGGTACAGCTCAAATACAACTTCATCAACAAGGAAACGTGGAAATGGCTATGGAATCAAGAAGACGAGCAACAAAATGCAGCATATTCTTACCTTGATGCTTGAGATGAGTATTCAAAAAGATTAACAAACGGGTGTGTAACTCATTTGCACTCTTTTTCCCTTAAGTGAGTTTTATCCTATTAGGTTTTCTCCTTAAGGTTTTTAATGAGGCATTTGGGTTACACCAACAAGAGATCCATTTGTTAATGTGATTCTAAGCCAAATAAAAGCCCAAAAAACGTGGCTGAGAATCCAAGGGTTCAGTAAGGAGTCAAATGAGAGTTTATTGTTGTTGTAGTTTCAAGACAACCTTCAATGTTTTGTCATTTTTGAGAATATCTTGGGAGTATGTCCATGACTTCTCCTCTTCTCATTTTTTTTATATTTTCGTGGCCTCTAAGAGAATAAACAACAAACTTTGAATCTAAAAATATCTTCTCAAATTTGTTCACTCTTTGGTACGTAATATTCAAAGAACCAACGAAATATCAAAGGCTTTTTGCATCCTTCGTGCGATCTAATGGTCCATCACGGCTTCTTCTTCATCTTTGTGATCTAGAGCAAGCCAAATTTATCCTCCCAACTCCCTATGAAGTATTGATCTTGTTAGGATTACGTCAAGTGGTATCAGAGCCACTTCAGAAGTTGAGTTTTCGATTTCTCTATCATTTCTTGTCTTTTCATTTCCTTCAATCCATTTTTCTTTGATTCCACCATCTGTTATATTTAATAAAATCATAAAAAGAAGTGTTAACTTGCTAGATCATTGTCGAAATCACATACAGATTGCTTGTTTTCCACATGACGGTTCATATTCACTAGAACTACTTATTTGGTTTAATCGCATCTGTCTGTCGTCTTGTTTTAATTTTCATAATTATTTGGCGTGTGATAAAAATGTGAATCCAATTTTGTTTAAATATAGGACGAGTCTAATATTTTCTAAAATTGTTTCTGGAATTTTTGAACTTGATTTGATATTTTATTGTATCTGATCAAGTCATACTGTCGTTCTCAAAGTTTCTAAAGGAGATTGGTGCCATTTGAAGAGTCACTTTGTGTGCAACCAATTCTATTACAAAAGGAATATGTTACTGGCTGTTGTGTGTTGTATCTTGCAGAAAACATGGCTAACAAGGAGGATGAGACACCACAAAGCATCAACAACAAGCTATTGCTCACGGCTATGGAAAGGATGTTGGATAAGAAGCTAGATTCATGGGTACAAAAGACTCAACCTGCAGCTTTTCTTAAAGCACACAAGTCCCCAAAACCCTCTACTCATGAAAAATTAAATGATGGACAATCTGGTCGAGACAAGCTTAATTCTAGCCGAGACATTGTTGAAAATGATCGAGGAAAAAAGATTTTCAATCGAGACAAATCAAAGGACGAAGATGACATACAAAGGTGTCAAAAAGAATTGTTCGAGGCATTGGAGGCAATTGAAAAGGAGAAACGAGTCCCTCACCAAACTGCTGCTACTACAGCCAACAAGGAGCCTAAGGGGCATAAAGAAAACGTTGAGAGCATCACTAAAAATGATGAGCAAGCTAAATGTATTCTTTCCTCTATTTAATCTGATGTTGAGCTTGAGAAACTAACCCCTTTAGAACCGGATAAACTAAGTAGTAATGTTTATTTTTCAGGGAAAAAACAAAGGAGTTTACAACTGGATTGTGAAGTGGAACAATCATCTAACTTGGAGCCAGAACATGTTCTTATGCTATTTCCTTGTGATTACGCAAAAAAGCACTGTAAGAAGTTTGATTTGATAAAAAAGAGTAATAATTTGTCTGTGATTGTCTCTGCTCAAGATGAAAAACGTTTTGGTTTGGAAAGTGTGAAAGTATTTCGAGTTTCAAGCTCTGTTTTTGATAAAATGGTTCCATCTTTTGAAGAATCACAGCTGAGAAGTTTTCTAAGCAAATGGGATATATAATTGATAATTTTTGTGAATTCAACTCTTTTTTAAGAGTCTCTTTGTGCAACAATTTGTTTGGCATGCTTAGAACTAAAACTGAATGTGTAATGTTTAAAGCTTGGCCTGAATATATTTGCTTGTTTAAGAGCATGTTAATTAAGCATTGCAAGCTGAATATAAAAGATCATGTGCTTGAATTTAACCATTTGATCACCTTGAATGCCTTAAGCAATAAAAGCTTGTTTGATCATTTTGGGAGATTGTCTTTCTATTCCCATCGCACATTTGATGTATTTTCTCTACTCTTTGGAACGAAAGGACAGGTTAAGGACTCAAAGGGCAAAGATAACTCAAGTTTTGACTAATCAAGTTGATTACAGATCAAGAAAACTATTGAGTTATCACTTTAGGAATTGGAATTGGAAGTACCTTAGGAAAGAAACCCCAAATAGAGGTCTCTGAAGTGCTTTGAGGTGCACAAGCAGGGAGGATGACCAAAGATTCAAGCCACCTAATTTGAGTCAAAACAAGCACCAGAATCTTCATCTCTTCATCCTCATTAAAAAAGAGCCACCCGATGTCACTTACAAACCAAAGATGAGATTACACATATACGGAGGTAACTTCTTGACCCTACTTGATTTCATGAGTACTAACTTGTTTTATTTCCCTGCAGATAATTTGGATTTGAGGTCAAATCCTTTTCAAGTGGGAGGGGATGATGTGATATTGGACAGCTCAACTCCAAACTCAATCTCAAGACGTAACCGGTGCAGCTCAAGTACAACTTCATCAACAAGTGAACGTTGAAATGGCTATGGAATCAAGAAGACGAGCAACAAAATGCAGCATATTCTTACCTTGATGCTTGATATGAGTATTCAAGAAGATTAACAAATGGGTGTGTAACTCATTTGCACTCTTTTTCCCTTAAGTGAGTTTTATCCCATTGGGTTTTTTCCTTAAAGTTTTTAATGAGGCATTTGGGTTACACCAACAAGAGACCCATTTGTTAATGTGATTCTAAGCCAAATAACGGCCCAAAAAACGTGGCTAAAATCCAAAGGTTCAATNTGATATGAGTATTCAAGAAGATTAACAAATGGGTGTGTAACTCATTTGCACTCTTTTTCCCTTAAGTGAGTTTTATCCCATTGGGTTTTTTCCTTAAAGTTTTTAATGAGGCATTTGGGTTACACCAACAAGAGACCCATTTGTTAATGTGATTCTAAGCCAAATAACGGCCCAAAAAACGTGGCTAAAATCCAAAGGTTCAATAAGGAGTCAAATGAGAGTTTATTGTTGTTGTAGTTTCAAGACAACCTTTAATGTTTTGTCATTTCCGAGAATATCTTGGGAGTGTGTCCAAGACTTCTCCTCTTCTCATTTTCTTTTATATTTTTGTGGCCTCTAAGAGAATAAACAACAAACTTTGAATCTAAAAAATATCTTCTCAAATTTATTTACTCTTTGGTGCGTAATATCCAAAAAACCTACGGAATATCGAAGGCCTTCCGCATCCTTCAAGCGACCTAACGATCCATCACGGCTTTTTCTTCATCTTTGTGATCTAGAGCAAGCCAAATCTATCCTCCCAACTCCTTCTGAAGTGTCGATCTTGTTAGGATTACGTTAAGAGGTATTTGGGTTACACCAACAAGAGACTCATTTGTTAATGTGATTCTAAGCCAAATAAAGGCCCAAAAATGTGGCTGAGAATCCAAGGTTTTGATAAGGAGTCAAATGAGAGTTTATTGTTGTAGTTTCAAGACAACCTTTAATGTTTTATCATTTCCGAGAATATCTTGGGAGTGTTTACAAGACTTCTCCTCTTCTCATTTTCCTTTATATTTTCGTGACCTCTAAGAGAATAAACAACAAGCTTTAAATCTAAAAATATCTTCTCAAATTTGTTCACTCTTTTCAAAGAACCAACAGAATATCGAAGGCCTTCCGCATCCTTCATGCGACCTAACGATCCATCATAGCTTCTTCTTCATCTTTGTGATCTAGAGCAAGCCAAATCTATCCTCCCACCTCAAATCGGACCTCCTCCAACAAAGAGAAACCACACAACCACCGTCATAGTGGCCACTAGAGGAGCTCGTGATGCGGTAAAGAAACCAAGGCGAACCAAACATGATTAATATCCCTTTTTACTTTTTCCCACCAGATCATTGGTAAATACAACAAAAATGGTGAATAGTGGCATGTTGTCATTACTACCACCCACCGTTCACAAAACACGCAAAACAAAGAACTTATGGCATTAGATTTTTGTAATCGCGAGGATCCTTTACGAGGAGAGACTCATCAACTAATCATATTTTCATATATTAGAGTCTTAACTTTCAATATTATTTTTTTTGTCAACAGTTGGATCGAAAAGATTCGATCCATAGTCTAAAACTCACTTCTTACAAATCCTATTTAATCTACCAAAAGGAGGGAGAAAACGAACCAAAATCTATAAGTTATTAGCTGGATCATCCAAATCTAAGAAGAAATCGGCTGACTTTTAGTATTTTAAAATATAAATTAAACCACGAAATAAAAATAGTACGCATCAATTTTTTATGATCATATATATATATATATTATAGTTTATTAATATTATAGTATTTTTTAAATCCTTATATATTTTTATAATAATTTTAAAGTTTTTAAGTTAGTGACAAAAGTTTATATTTTACATTATTTTCATTGTTTAATTTTCAATTCTAAAAAAAAATTTAACTTGTCGAGTTCTACTCAGTCTGGTGGTTAGAATGTTCCAACTAATGACTCTAACACCATGTGTTCAAGTCCTCCCTACTACAATTGTTAGATTATAAGGTGATTTAAAGCTATGGATGGAAGCTTGTTGATACAACTATTAAACAAAAAAATAAAAATATAGAAAAGTTAAATTTGCAAAATATTATTGTATTTACATTACTATTTTTAGTGTTTGATTTGCATTTTTTGAGATGAAGGCTAAGACGCTACTTAGAGTGATCTAACACGATTACAAATTTAAATTCAGATGAATCAAAACTAAAAAAATACAACAATAAATTTGAAAATAACTTAAGAAACAAAGAGTGATGAAAGCGAGATGTAATATCTTTCATGAATCCAATGAATCTGCCATAGTGAAGCAGTGATAGAGAGACTTAAATACCATGATACAATCACTTTAGACCACGATTTCCTCACCAAATCGTGGAATTTACAAACCTATAAATTCTACTTTGAACTCACAATAAACTAGAAACTTACAAGAAAACTGATGAGAAAACGAATAATTAACTCATTGTGGTTCTTATATAGAATCGACTCAAGCCAAATATGGCAAGAAATTGATTTGTTTTAACGCTCGAAATTAATGATAAGATCATTGCAATCAACTTTCCAAATTTGCCTCTGCAAATTCATCCAAGAAATGAAGGAGGAAAGAGATGCATTAGGGCAACATTGAAATCAAATTTAGATATTTGTACTCTATCGAAGTAAAGAATCATAGCATATATGTTCGGAATAGATTCCATTTTGAGAGAGTTGAAAGATATGCTTAATGGACCTCACAAATTTCTGGCCCAAAATTAAGAAAAACAAGCTTGAGAAAGTCATAATCATCTTAAGTGTTTTTTCAAAGGCCTAAAACCAATTAAGAATTGACCCATTAGAATTTGGAATTATATTTGACAAATTTTCCAAGTTGCATAATTTTATCCATTTTTCTCATTAAAATTCACTGTAATACACATAAAAATTATGCTCATTATAAGGAATTTAAAGATTCCAAAGAATCATTATTTCATTGTTAAAATGATATAATATTCTTCTGTCAAAATTATAGTTCTAATTTATATTACAAAATATAATAGGTATTAAAGGTTTGTTTACAGAATCTTTTTCATCATACACTTTGTTTTTATTTTGTTAACTAAAAAGGAATTTGAGCTGAAACCCAAACTAATTTCCCAAACATCAGATATAGTTTAAATTTAAATATTTGATGGCAAAAAGATTCAAACCAGATATCTTCCATTAGGGGTCTCAAAATGGGTAAAAAGTGATGGGTCAATCCAACCCAATCCATACCCATCAACCCATTGGTTTTGAAATTTTTGACCATAATGGGTTAACAGGTTTAATGGGTTGATGGATTAAATGGGTTTGGGTTGGAATGGGTTGGGTTCTAATGAGTTGATGGGTCGAAACGGGTTACCCATTAACTTGTTAATATTTAAAATTTGAACTACAAACCAACCTATTTTTTCTCTCTATTTTTTTTAATAATTCTCCTCTTTTTTACACTCTCTCCTCGTTTTACTCTCTCTCCTTTTTTTACTCTCTCTCCTCATTTTACTTTCTCTCCTCTTTTTACTTTCTCCTCATTTTACTCTTTCTCTCATTTTATACTCTCTCCTCATTTTACTC
>OVBA01009219.1:0-11030 GCA_900406435.1 Lepidium aucheri | reverse complement strand
TGTGTTATTGAACATGTTATCATTATAGTATATGTATATATTTTGGTTTAATGATAATATGTGTACTTGAGAATTAAAGTCTTTCTCAATATTAAAGAAAGAAAAGAAGAAAGTTAGAATTGGTTTGTGATACATGGAAGGGAACTTGTCGTTCAATGATGGCAACCGCCATGATTCGATCAGTTCTGATTTTATTACAATAATTAAAGGATTTATGAACTTAATATAAAATGTACATCATAGATATTAAACCATTAAGTCAACACAACGGCCAAGTGGGAGAATGTAAGAATATTTTCTATAAGTGGCCGGTGTGTTTCTTGATTTAATTATAAAGTTCAAGTTCATATCAAAGTTTATGATTCTAATATAAAAGTCGATATCGTGATGGATCGGTTTCGAATAACAACATTAGAATCGGGTGTATTGATAACCCTCCTTCCTTTCTTAATTAATTATATTGTATAAGTTCTTATACATTAAGTATACATATTATATATATATATATACGTATACTTGGTTGTAAATTATTTTTTCATACAAAGTTAAACACCGATGGAAGCTTGGATATGTTAGAGACTTACAGTCCGTTTGTAAGAACGGCTACGGTTTGACTTGTACTTCATGTTGTAGCCACACTAGATTAAAAACTAAAGCAACTTGATGTTTAAAATACCTTCTTACATGGTGATTTAATAGAAACAGCTTACATGACTCAGCCTCCTAGTTTTGTTGATTCCAATCATCTAGATTATGTTTGGAAACTGCACAAAGCCATCTATGGGCTTAAGCAAGCTCTATGGGTATGGTTCAACAAATGTAGTACTTTTCTGCTTGAATTTGGCTAATTTGGCTTTGAATGTAGTCTTCTTGATCCCTCGTTGTTTGTTTACTCTCATGATAGTGATCTTATTCTTCTATCTCTGTATGTGGATGACATGGTACTTACAAGAAGCAACAAGAACTTGATTCAGTGTTTGATGGAATCTCTTCATACAGAGATTCGAATGACAAATATGGGAAGCCTACACTACTTTCTTGGTATCCATGGCCGTTACACAGATAGTGGTCTCTTCATAAATCAACCTAAGTACGTTGAGTATTTTACTCTTTGCTGTGGGAATGGCTAACTGTGCACCTATGCCTACCACTATTCTCTTCAATTGCACAAAGTTAACACTATTGGTGAATTGTTTTCTCAACCGAGCTATTTTGGAAGTCTTGCTAAAAAATTACAATATCTTACATTCACCAAACCTGACATTTAATTTACTGTCAACTACATTTGTCAGAAAATGCATGCTCCAACCATTGCAGATTTCAGCCTTCTTAAATGAACTCTTTGATATGTCAAAGGTACAACCGACTTTGGTATTTACTTAATGGCCTCCACAAACTTCAATTTTCATGCTTATAGCGATAATGATTTGGCTGGTTTTCCGGTTACTAGACATTCCACAAGTGGATTCTATACTTTCTTGGGACCAAATCTCATATCATGGTCTGTCCAGAAGCAGCATACAGTTTCTCATAGCTCATCTGAGGTAGAGTATCGCACACTATCTGACATTGTAGCTGAGATTACTTGGCTAGAAAACCTACTGCATAATCTTGGCATTACTCCATTGTCGTCATCAGAACTCTTCTGTGACAATTTCTCTGCGGTTTACTTTTCTACAAAATCAACACTACACAAGAAGTCGAAACACTTCATGATGCACTACCAGTATGTCCGAGAACAAGTTGTTGTTGGGTTTCTTATCGTCACTCACATTCCATCAGCTCAACAGATAGCTGGTATATTAACCAAGTCTCTTCCCATTAACATGTTCTGTGACCTACGATTCAAACTTGTTGTGTCTTCTCCACCTACACCAAGTCTGAGGGGGGGGATGTTAAGCACACAAATCAACTCACTGATGGTGGCGAAGAATTGATTCAAGATAGAGCAATAGATAATTTGGTTTGGTGAAATAACAACTACTGAAATTAAACGAGAAAACAAAGCAAGATCAAACACAAACAAGATAGCTAAACGAAATAAGACAATAGCTAAGCAATAGGTCTAAGGAAATGCATATGATTCCGAGAAAAATAATCAAATCAAGAAGCACAAAGTATACTTAAGAACCATCCTAGGGCATAGGATTATGCTAAACTAGCTTAATCAACTCTTGTAGCATTAAACTTTTTGCTAAGCTCTCAGCAAAGCTAAACTCTCGTTTGCCCATTAAAAACTTATCAAGCATTAACAACCAACCCAAAAAGACCACTTTCCACCCTAACACTCAGCTTTTGCTGGTTAGGAAAGGAAAACTCACAAATAGGTCAGTCATGCATCTCATCGAACACTTCTCAGGCGATGAAGCCCCTAGCATCTAATCATGAATTATTACTCCAGATCTAGCATTAAGAACACCCTAAGTGAAGGAATCTAAGAATTTAACAACCTAGTCTTCAAGATCTAACCATCTAACCCCTAGATCTACCCATCCTTCAACCTATTAATTCACTACTCACACATGACAAAATAAGAACGAAACAAAAAAGAAGAAATAAAACAAAACAAAGACATAATGGTAAAAGAGATAGAGTTGAGAAAGATAAATCTTCAATAGATAAATGGAGATAATCCAGGATCATCATCTAAGTGAGTCTTCAATCTTCACAACAGTATTCTCCTAAATTGTTTGGAAATGAGAACTTAGTTCTAAAAGCATAAGAGAATACCCTAAACATAGTCGACTTTCCTCCCTTGTTTGATGCATTTTACTTCATCCCTTTGCTCCACACTTATACCCCAAGTCTCCATTCTTCCAAAGGGCTCCAATTCACCTATAAAAGACTCAAAAGAAGCAAAAATATGCAAACTTCTAATCCTAGACCCTAAGGATGTAAATTACACTAAAGTGGATGAATGTGCAACCTAAATGATGTAAAAGATGCATGTAAAAGTGGTAAATTACATTATATATCAACTCCCCTGGACTTTCTTTTTGCTTTCCCTTAAGAAAAAAACTGACAATCCCGAGCGGAGAAGTTGCAATGTAGGAACTCAAAGCACAAGCTGATGTTAAACTAAAAGCATATTCCAAGGTGAGGAAGTTCTACTCAAAAACTTTAGCAATACCCGTTAGAACTCGAACCGAATCCAACCTCACCCTAAACAAGCATTCAAATTCATCATTCTTTTTAACATTCATTAAAAAGAAACCATGGACCAAGCTATGCATTTTCATTTGATTCAATTTGCTAAGGGTAGGTCAAGAGACAAAGCTAGTCTCTAATATCATGAAGCTCAAGCGTACATATATGGATCTCACAAGAAACAAAATGAGCTTTAGTAGAATGATAAAGATAATGAACAATAGATCGCATGCAAGAATAGATTCTCATATTCCCGAATATACCATATTGAGTTCTACCTTTCCTACTTTTAACCCAAAAGATCCGATCCTAGAACTACACTTTTGCAAAGGCTTATTTTCTTTTTCTTGCACAAACTTTGTATGAATCTTTGATGCGTATGGATTTTAGAAATTTTTAAGAGTCTCATTTAGTTCCTTTAGCATACATATCCACTGCATTTTCATTCTTTTAGTCGTTTAGGCTTCATCCTTGCATACTCTGCATTTTCATAGCATATACATTGCATTGAAACAATTTAGGTATTTGGAGGGAACATTTGGAGCATTATGGACTCAGAGAACGTCACGGCCTCGAACCAATGGGTGGAGGATAACAAAGGAGCAGGGAAGGAGTGGATACAGCAGAACTCACACTGAAGAACTCGACATGCGAGCACCGAAATCGCCCTCATATAGCCCAACTCGCAGTGAAAGATGATTGTAATACCACGAGTTGTTGGATTCTGAAGACACAAGTGCAACTCGCAGTGGACCCCTCGACATGTTAGCTGCGAGTTGGCTTCTACTTATCAGGCAGTTGATTTTTTTCTGTATTTGACTTTCTTGGGTTAGCTAATGTGGGCTACAAATACCTATCTTCACGCACAGAAGCCACCACGTTTAATTACTGCTTTTGGCTAAGATTTAAAACAAAAAATTTCCTTGTTCTTGTAATTTTTGCTACTTTGATGTTAAGATTCTGTTTAATGCATTAAGTTTCTGAGTTTATTTCATTCTTTGATCTTATTTATCTTCTTCTTATCTTTCTGATTATGACATCTATATTATTTTCTGTATTTTTGCATTTAACCATGATTAGTGAGTAGATCACTTAGGGTTCAGGTAATGGGATATATCTTTGTAGATCTAGTGATTTCACACTTTCCCAGGGTAGTTCATGATAGGATCTCTTCAGTCTAGATGTTCTTCATGCCTATTTCATCTTGGCCATTTGAAATCTGATCTTTTCATTCCTCACCCATAAGGTGTTTGTGAAAATGCTTGATTAAACCTAGGACTGAGATTTGCATTTCTAACTCAAGAGATTGATTGTTTAGGGTGTAATTTAGCTAGAACTAATTGTTTCTTTAGCCCAGCACAAGTGTGGATCACCTTCGGGATTTGGGTCTGATCGCAAATTTGGGTTGAGTTCTTAATCATGAAAATGGTTTTGATTGCTTTGAATTAGTAGCTCAGAGATTATCCAAATAGGTTGTTGAGCAACTGTGAGTCCTTAGCTAAGCTTAGATCGATTACCCCCACTCCTCTTAAACCCATTTATTGCCTTCTGATATTTACATTTCATACTCTGTTTTTAGTCCATTACTTTATTTTGCTATCGCTCTGTTTTTCTTTTAGTATATTTTTAAGTGTAATCTGGATTGTTTGATACAAACTGCTTAATTTGGCTTGAATTAGTTAAGTTGAACTAGTACTGATTGTTAGTTGTTTACCCATTGGATTGACACCTTTTTGTGCTTGCAAAGATGAATGTGCAGTAAATTATTTGAGAAACATAGTAAAATAATATAATCAAATTTGCGCTGTTGCCGGGGATATTTATGTGTTAATGCAGACTAGGTCCAAGGGTAACCAAAATTTGCTCAGATACCTAGACAATATCCATTTACTTCCACGGGAATTGAGGGAGCAGAGGGACATGATACAGGTTGATAACTCCGAATCGGTTAAGATGGAAGATAACACTACACCAGAAAGATCGCATGATGGTACACTTCCTTCACCTAGGCCTCAGGTAAGAAGGCACGACATATTGGGGCTTGTGATTTGCCTAGCATTTATACGCAGAGACATGGTATTACACCACTAGGCATACAAAACAACAACTTTGAGATCAAGAGTGTTCTCATTGCTATAGTTCAAGGCAATAAGTTTCATGGGTTGCCTTCTAAGGATCCTTTGGATCATTTAGACGAATTTGAAAGACTGTGTGGACTAACCAAGATCAGTGGGGTTAGTAAAGATGCTTTCAAGCTTATATTGTTCCCATTTTCTCTTGGGGACAAAGTCCATCTATGGGGAAAGCACTTGTCTCAGGGAACTATTACCTCTTGGGCGGATTGTAAGACAACCTTTCTTGCTAAATTGTTCTCCAACTCCACAACATCTAAGCTTCATAACGATATTTCCGGCTTCGTTCAAAACAACCAGGAAACATTCTCTGAGGCATGGGAGGGATACAAGATGTACCAGTCCCAATTTCCTCACCATGGGTTCACTATGGAGTCTATATACATAGGTGTTCTTCCCAGGTACAGGATGCTGCTAGACATAGCCAACAATTGCTGCTTCTTAATAAAGATGTTGAAGATGGATGGGAACTGGTGGTGAACTTAGCTCAGTTGGATGGACAGTATGGGGAAGACTGTGATAGAATTGTGAGGGCAGTAGCTAATTCGGATCGATTCAGTCAAAAAGAAATCAAAGCCATAAATGAGAAGCTTGACAAGTTATTGCTCACAAATCAGTAACAAGTTCACCTCGTCTGTGAGGAAGAGCAGGTCCAAGAAGGGTAGGGTGACCAGGTTGAAGATTCAGAATCAAGGAGATGATACACGCAGTACAACAATTATAAGCAGAACCTAAACCTCTCATACATGAGCACAAATGTAGCCAATCCTCAAGACCAAATCTATCCGCCTAAACCATAACAAACTCAGAACAAGGCTTATGTTCCTAAGCACCAATTTTTATCAGAGCTTTCAGCCTGTCCCAGCCGTACCACCTGGGTACAAAGCATCGGTTCTACAGCCTCCTCAACAAGCTCCATAGGTTATGGACATTCTCCAGCAACTTCTTAAAGGACATACTGCTTCAGCCATAGAGCTGACCAAGAAGTTTGTTGAGGTAGACACACTAAGATTGATGCCTCCCACAATGATATCAACTGCAAATTTGAGACATTGAATGCAAGGTTGAAATATGGTGAAGCCACCAAGCTTCCTCTTCTTCTACTATGAAGACTATTGTGCAACTTCCAGAAAAAGCTGTCTAAAATCCCAAGGAATATCATGCCAATGCCATTACTTTGAGAAGTGGACGTGAGCTATTCATTCGTGCTGAGAACGTTGCTGATACTAAGGACATAATGATTAAAGAAAGGAGGATATCCTATTTAAAGATAAGGCTGGAAAATCAACTCTAGAGGTTGAACTCGACACACCAACTCAAACTGAAGGACATTGAGTTCTGTTTTCTGTGGAGAAAGTTTCTCCAGAAGCCTCTTCTGATACACACCTCTCCACACCAACTCAGACTGAAGGACATCAAGTTTTGCCTCTGATACTAAGAAGTCAGGGGATTCCTCAAGAAAAGACTAAGCCATTTTTCCCTTTCCTTACAAGCCTCAATAACCATTACCCAGAGGTTTAAGAAGGATCTCACTGAAAAGTACAAGGCTCTTTTTGATAAACAAATGGTTGTTGTTGAGATGAAGATTCCTATACTCGATGCATTCATGTTGATGCCTCCCTATCAAAAGTTTCTAAAAGACACAGTGAAAGAGAGAACTAAGGAAGATGAAGGGATGGTTATACTCACTCATGAGATTAGTGCTATCATTTAGAAAAAAGTGGTACCCAAGAAGTTGGACGATCCTTGTATCTTTACAATCCCTTGTTCTTTCAGTCATTTAATACTCAGCAATTGTCTATGTGACTTGGGTGAATCGATCAGCCTTATGCAACTTTCTGTTGCAAAAAGGCTGGGCTTCAACGATTATAAGGCTTGCAAGATTTCTTTGCTCTTGGCCGATAGGATTGTGAGGATTCCTCATGGTGTGTTAGAGGATCTTCCTGTTAAAGTTGGTGGTGTAGAGATCCCTATTGATTGTGTGGTATTGGAAATAGATGAAGAGCCTAAGGATCCATTACTCTTTTGAAGACCATTCGTGGCTACATCTGGTGCAGTCGTCGATTGTAGAAGTGGAACAATTGAGATGAATCTAGGTAAGGATCTTAAGATTAAGTTTAACATTAATGATATAATGAAGAAGCCTTCCATTCAGGGTCAAGTGTTCTGGATTCAAGAAATGGAAACCGTAGCAGATGAGTTCTTGGAAGAACCAGCAGTTGAGGATGCGTTACAAGTGGCTTTGACAAGGCCAGCTAATCATGGGTACTTGAATATGGAATCTGAGTGTTTAGGGAAACTTATAGACTCTCACATGCTAGTTCAAGGTTCAGTGGTAATAGAGGAGCTGGATGAAGTAGGTTCTAAGGTTGAGGTAGCAATTGGGGAAGGGTCAACTCCAACGAAGCAAGATCTGGCTGTCTTCACACCAAACTTGATTACCTTACTTGATATGAGTATGGTCGAGGTCGCATTTACATAAACCAATGATGATTGGTCTGAGCTCAATGCTCCCAAAGTGGAAATGAAACCACTTCCTGCAGGACTAAGATACGCTTTCTTGGACCCTAATTTCACTTATCATGTCATTGTTAATGATGTTTTGAATGAGATGAGTTGAGAATGTTGTTGAGTGACCTGAAAAAGTTTAGGAAAGCAATAGGATATTCTCTAGCTTTCATTAAAGGCATAACACCTACCTTGTGCACACATAGAATTCATCTTGAAAACGAATCTCATTCAAGCATTAAGCCTCAAAGGAGGTTGAGTCCTAATTTAAAGGAAGTGGTTAAGAAGGAAATCCTTAAGTCGTTAGATGTTGATGTAATTTATCCAATTTCTCATAATAAGTGGGTTTCACATGTGCATTGTGTCCCTAAGAAGGGCAAAATTACTGTCATTAGAAATGATAAGGATGAGCTAATACCTACAAGGACCATTACTTGTCATAGGATGTGTATAGATTATCGAAAACTAAATGCTTCATCTAGGAAATACCACTTCCCACTTCCTTTTATTGATCAAATGGTAGAACGATTAGCCAATCACCAATACTACGTCTTTCTAGATGGGTATAGTGGATTCTTTCAGATCCTTATACACTCTAATGATTATGAAAAACGACCTTTATTTGCCCTTATGGCACTTTCGCTTATAGAAGAATGCCATTCAATTATTGTAATGCTCCTACTACATTTCAGCAATGCATGATGTCTATTTTTTTATATTTAATCAAGGATATGGTGGTAGTCTTTATGGGTGACTTCTCTGTATATGGCTCATCCTTCTCCTCTTATTTGGTAAACTTGTCCAGTGTATCAAGCAGGTGCGTGGAGACAAATCTAGTATTGAACTGGGAGAAGTGTCACTTCATGGTTAAGGAAGACATCATTTTGGGTCAAAAGATATGAGAGAGGGATATTGGGGTTGATCAAGCTAAGATCAAAGTTATGGTTCAGCTGCAGCCTCCTAAGACAATTAAGGACATTAGAAGTTTCTTGGGTCATGCTAGGTTTTATAGGAGGTCTATTAAGGACTTCTCCAAGATAGCAAGACCACTCACCTATTATGCAAAGAGGTTGAGTTCAACTTTGATTCTGAGTGTCTTGCGGCATTTCTGAAAATCAAAGAAATCGTAGTGTCTGCCCCAATAATCCAAGCTCTTGATTGGACTTTGCCCTTTAAGATAATGTGTGATGCAAGTGACTATGCAATAGGAGCAGTTCTAGGTCAAAGAAAGGACAAAGCTAAATGTGATCTACTATGCAAGTGGGATACTCAATGAAGCCCATTTTTAACATGCAACCACAGAAAAAGAACTTCTTGTTGTGGTTTTCACTTTTGAGAAGTTCAGGTCCTAGCTCATTGGATCAAAAGTGGTTGTACACACTGATCATGCTGCCCAAGTACCTAATGGAAAAAAGGATGCCACGCCAAGGCTGCTGAGGTGGATACTATTACTCCAAGATTTTGACATGGAGATCGTAGATAAGCCTAGGGTAGAGAATAGGATAGCTGACCATTTGTCGAGCATGATGATAGAAGATTATATCCCCATTGATGACTCCTTGCCAGAAGAACAGCTTATGACATTTAGAGCAGCTAAAGTTTGAGCCTTGAAACCAAACTCGCACACCCACCTCAACATGAGAGTAGTCGAGTTAGTCAAATTGACTAAGGAAAACCACCTCATACTCAAGAATAAGCTTGATGGTTCTTCACTGCCTTGGTATGCGGACTTAGTTAGTTACTTGGTTGTTGGGGAAGTTCCTAAGAGCATGGACTCTTGTCAAAGGAAGAAATTCTTCAAGAATGTTAACCACTACTTCTGGGATGAACCATACTTGTATAAAAAAGGACAGTTGGGTTGTTTAGACGGTGTATAGTGGAGGAAGAAGTTCAGGGAGTCGTAGAACACTGCCATGGGTCAGTTTATGGAGGACACTTTGCTACTTTCAAGACTGCTCGGAAGGTGCTGCAAGCGTGATTATGGTGGCCTACCTTGTTCAAAAATGTTCAAGCATTCATATCCAAATGCGATCCTTGTCAAAGGGAAAGTAACATGAGCAAGCAGAAAAAGATTCTACGGAACCCTATCCTAGAAGTTGAAGTGTTTGACTATTGGAGCATAGACGTCATGTGGCCATTCAACCCCCTTCTCATGGAAATAGTTACATCTTAGTAGCAGTTGATTACGTTTCCATGTGGGTTGAGGATATAGCATGCCCAACAAATGATGCCAAGGCTGTGCTGAAGTTTTTCAAGACCATCATATTCCCAAGATTTGGTGTCCCAAGGGTGATAACAAGGTTTTTGAGCCTAGGTGATCAAATCATTGAAGCATAGTGGTAAGTAAATGGGATGTCGAACCAATACTCAGGAGTTGCTTGTAATCAATCTATCTACTACTAGTTCCTAGTCCAGGCAACCTATCAATCTGTCACAAAGATAGGCTATGTTTTCTAGTGAGCTTGAAATCTAGCTAATAGGAAAAAATAGACTAAAGGACAAATTAAAAACAGAACATAAACATCCAAAACAGAGAAACGCTTAAGAAACAGAGCAAGATGATAGCAATAAATGAAACTAAGATAAAAAGCATGAATCTAGAGGATCAGAGGGTTTGATCGGCGGTAAACTCGCCGATCCAACCTCGCCGAGCTATATAAGGTGATCCCTAGACCGGGACAAGCTTAGATCTACCCGTTCTCACAGTGAAGACCCATTTCCAATCCGGCTGATCCATTACAGCACTAGCCACGATCATGCCGAATCAAAAGCTTAAAGTTCAGCCCAATACATCTAATAGTTTACCCACATGCTAGATCTCTCCTTGGTGGATCCAACCATCACTCACATGGCACATGGTCTCTTGATCAGGGAGAGATCAACCTTAAGCCTAGCCATGTGAGAAGAGATCGAAGTTAGATCATGTTTGCAACGGCGAGGGAATCGGTTGATTCACCTCTGATCTCCCTATCATCGAGATCCACAAGGATCTACTCACGTCTCATGGCTTGAGAGTGGATGATCAGAGGAGATCTCATTAGCATAAANCAATAAAATAAAGAGCAGAAATTAAAAGATGAAGATCAATCCAAAATCATTCCATTAAAACTTAAGCATAATCATCAAAGTACCTTAACAAGCATAAAAGAAAGCAAAAACAAAAATAAAGAGAGTTTTTTCGGCTAAACAACGGATAAAATGATAAGATAGTGATAAAGGGGTATTTATAGGGTCATTTGCATA
>OVBA01009218.1:0-11030 GCA_900406435.1 Lepidium aucheri | reverse complement strand
ATATATATATATATATATATATATATATATATTCACATATGGAAAATTTTGTTTTCATTTATCAAAGCTTTCCAGATATTTGTTTTTTGGGTTGTAGCTAGTAGATTTTGGTTATCATTCGAAGCATAGTTTGTTTTTGTTTCTTTGAGTTTTGTTTCAAGAAATATTATGTTTTCTACTGATTTTTTTGTAATCTATAAAATATATAACCTTACAAATTATCATTCAAAATGAATTTGAGTTTATACTTATCTATTTTCACTTATAGTTAGATTTGAATTGGGACTCATCTACACTCCACGAGAATTTGATTAAGCAAAAAATATTCGTTCCGCTTCATTTTAAGTGATGTTTAAGATTTTTATACACGGATTAAGGAATTATTTATTTTATTTTTTTCAACAAAAAATGTGTTTTTAGTATATTTAATAATTTTTCACATAATATATATAGTCAAAACACATAAAAATACAATTAATATTATATTGAAAACTGAAAATATCAAATAATTTGAGACAAAAAAAATTTTCTAAAAATTTATTTAAATTGAAACGGAAAGCGTATACATTATCCAACTTCCATTGACCAATTTTGTTTGGGTGGTCATTGCATTAGCCATTAAATTAACAGTAACCTTATCCAGACAACATATGATGAAATATCTACTCGACACAACTCTCTTTTGTTGTTGTTTTTGTGTCAAAAACTAAAAGATAATTAGATGATTGTCAAACACAGAGATTCCTTACGACCGCACAGATAGATTTATAAAATTTGATTGGATAAAATAGAAATTATGACTTGTATGGTCACCAATCACGTCTCATATTTTTTTTTTCCAACTTGACTCAATTATAGCAAATAAGACAACCAATGCTGGGGAACATGATCCACAAAAGCTTGAATACGAGCAAGACTCCGAACTCGACGGGCAAGGAAATCAGCTTTGCAGATGAGCGTACGCGGAATGAGAGAAGGATCAAAGCATCGGAAGAGGCAACGGAGACGGAAAAAGTCCTCAAGGAGCTCTGCGAACGCTGGCTACCCCCCGGGTCTTCCACCATCTTCAGGATGTCCGCACAATCGGCTGCAAAAACGACCTCCAGGAAACAGAGGGAGGAAAGGCTGAGCATAGCCCAAATAAGGGCCTCCAGCTCTACATGAAGAGGGGACAGACTGCGAAAGATACCACGAGCACCAAAGCTGGCGTGCCCATGAGAATCAGAAAAGCAGAACCATCCTAATCTAGAGTGCAGGTCGCTATCCTTCCAGGAAGCATCAACAAAACAACAGAATCCCGTGAAGCCAGGATGTCCCTCAAAAGGCCGAGAAAGAATCTCCTGCAACTGCAATGAAGAGGATCCCCCGGGAAAACCCAAGGGAGCTTCCACCGGAGCCATGGCGAGAGAATTTTTCCAAGACAAAGCCTCCTCATTAGCATGACGAACCACCTCACCAGGATCCCAATCGATATTCGAGAAAAGCTTAGCATTTCGTGTTTTCCAGATTTACCAGATAATCCAAGGAAAAGCAAAACCATCAATATCCCTGGGAAGGCGCCAAAAAAGAAAATCAAGGTTTGCGAATACAGAAGTCCCCGGGAAGATCTCCCTACAAAAGGGAACTGGAGATAAGGCCCAAGACTGCAACGCAGGAGGACAGGTGAACAAGGCGTGATTGATCGATTCCGAAGGATCTCCACACCGGGGACATGCCCCCGCAAAGGGTATACCACGACGAGCCAATATCGGCCCCACCGGGACATGGCCAGAAGAACTTGCCACATAAAATGCCGGAGTTTAGGAGGACAAGGAATCTTCCAGACCTGGCTGAGCAAAGAGTTAATGGAAAGGCCAAGAGGCAGCGGCGAACGGTTAACATTTTGGGATGCCCAATATCCCGACTTCACCGAATAACGACCATTTTTAGAAAAATGCCATCCTAGTCGATCAGGCCGACCAACCCGAGAAAGAGGTATCCCCAGAACCAGAAAGACATCGGTCGGAGACAAGAACTACCTAAGCAGGGGTACCCGCCACTCCCGTCTAACAGGATCGATCAATTGATCGACCGAGAGCTCAGGGTGAACGTCCGAAGCCCGACCCAGAGCTGCACGAGGCAAAACATACGGGATCCACGGGTCCCGCCATACTGAAATGCACCAACCATCTCCGACACGATTAATTAAACCAGAAGAAACCAGGGCCCTAACAGAAATAATACTTCGCCACCCAAACGACGGAGCCGAAACATGACGAACGACCAGCGGACTCGATCCCCAAAAATAACGACCCCTAAAGACTCTAGCAAACAAAGAATCAGGAACATCCAGAAGCCTCCAGAGCTGCTAAGCTAGCAGAGCGGAATTAAAATCCTCAACCTGACGAAAACCCAATCCACCCTCATTCTTTCCACAACAAAGCTTCTCCCATCTAACCCAATGAATACCAGCCGAAGAACTTGATTTCCGCCACCAAAAATCGGCAATCACCAAAGTAATTTTCCCACAAAGCCCTTTCGGAAGACGGAAACAAGACATCACATACGCCGGAATGGCAGACAGAACTGATTTGATTAAAACTTCTTTGCCCCCTTTAGAGAGAAACCTCGAGGACCAGGATTGAATCTTATCCTTGATCTTCTCATGAATATAGCTAAATACCTTCGTCTTCGAACCCTCCAATCCCTCTGGAACTCCCAAGTAAGACCCCATACCGCCTACCGCATGGATCCCAAGCGTTTGTTGGATCAATGTCCTTGAGAGAACGTCCACTTGATGCCCAAACTGAATGGAAGATTTACTAAAATTTATTTGTTGGCCAGATAACCGTTCGTACGCCCAAAACACCTCTAGAACGGCATGGGCCTCCTCACGGGTAGCTCTACAGAAGAACAGACTATCATCCGCAAAGAGAAGATGGGAAACTGCGGGACTATGTCGGGCAATGACCATACCAGAGATCCTCTTTTGCGCCTCCGCATATCTCAGTTTTGCAATAAGAACCTCTGTACACAAAATGAACAGGAAGGGAGACAGGGGGTTACCTTGGCGTAAGCCACGCTTAGGAACAATCCGATCAAAGGGAGCCCCATTAACCAGAACCGAATATCTAACTGATCTAATACAAAACATGACACAAGCCACCCACCGAGAGTCAAAACCCAGGCGAAGGAGGAGAGCTTCCATAAAATCTCATTCAACTCGATCATAAGCCTTACTCATGTTCGTCTTGACAGCCATAAATTTACTATGAACAGATTTATTTGTACGTAACGCATGAAACATCTCTTGAGCAATAAGAATATTGTCAGATATTAGACGACCCGACACAAAAGCCGATTGGGTCTCGGATATCAGCTACAGGAAAAACTTTTTTAGTCGAAGACAAAAAACCTTAGATATAATCTTATAACAGACGTTACAAAGACTAATCAGACGAAATTGAGACATCGTAGTAGGACGACTACCCTTCGGAACTAAACAAATGTTTGTAACATTCAGACTAGGATCGAAAGAACCTGAACCCAGGAAGTTATTTACCAAAACCACAAGATCCTCTCTCACCGTCTCCCAAGACTGCTGGAAAAATAAGGCAGTCATCCCATCAGGACCCGGAGCTTTCCCTGGGTCCATTAAAAATAGTGCTCGCCTAATCTCCAGATCAGAGGCCGGAGCTAAAAGCTAGTCATTCCATTGAGGAAGAACCCGAGGAGAAATACAATCTAACTCAGCCCCAAAATCAATGGCACCTCTCGAAGTAAAAAGATTCTCAAAATAAGATACCGCTTCCGAAGCTATATCTTTCTCCCTGAAAACCCAGGACCCTGGAGATATTTGCAAACTGGTAATTCGATTCCTTACCCGCCGCTGCTGAGTGATAGAGTGAAAGAAACGAGTGTTTTTATCGCCCTCACGAAGCCACCGATTTCGACTCTTCTGTTTTCAAAAAATCTCTTCCTCCGAATAAGCGACACGGAGATCCCGAGTAGCCTGGCAAATTGCTGAAAGAGAACTGGAATCATCCGACTTCAAACGCTCTAGTTCAGCCTTGCAAGATTGGATTTTTGCCTGTCCCGAAGGAATAGTAGATGACCGCCACCGAGAAAGTTCCCGCCTACAATTAGCAATCTTGGCAGAGAAAGAGCACCTACGCAACCCAGCATAGCGAGTCCAACCTCGGGAGATGGTATCACGAAGCCCCGGCTTCCCAATCCAACGCTTGTCAAAAACAAAACCGGATCCACCCTTACGAACAGGACCAGCCGAGGAAACAATAAACGATCTATGATCCGAACCAATCATATCCAGATACGTTGTAACCATACTAGGAAACATAGAATGCCACTGGGAATTCCCAAAAGCTTTATCTAATTTACACCTCACCAACCCAGAATGACGCATACCTCTCTAGGACCAAGAGTTTCCCAAACATAGAAATTCAGAGAGATCACAAATGCGGAGCATGTCATTATAAGGCACAAAAGAACTCAACGGGCGAGGCCGCCTCCCGATTTCTCATGATTTCCGGATAGTTCGTTAAAATCTCCAGCCACTAGCCAAGGAGTAGAACGAGAGGCACTAAATCGGATCAAACGTTCCCACACCCCCTCATGCAATTGATAAACCGGATCGCCATAAATAAAAGATATAGAACATCGTACACCCCCATCAATATAGGACACATCGATCATATTCTTATTTTTATAGTTTAATGTAATTCGAGAAACATTCCGAAAAAACAAAGCCAAACCGCCACCAGAACCAATAGGATCAACAGAAATAAAATCATCAAAATGCAATGTTATTAATAAGTCTTCCAAATACTGATAACATTTCCTCGTCTCACTCAAGAAAATAAAATCAGGCTTATTGAAAAAGAAAATGTCTTTAAGAAAACCCAAAGTAGAAGAACCCCCTAAACCTTGACAATTCCAACAAAGAAATTTATTCATAAAATTAAATAAATAAATCAAACTGATGGTGAAACACCCTCTTCACCCGTAGCCTTTGATTCAGCCCCCTTAGATTTACCACGAGACCCCTTTCTTTTTGGAGAAACAAAACCCTCAACCAACTGCTTCCTAGAGCTAGCTGCTCTTAAAGACAAAGTGCCCGCCACCATCTTTTTTCCAGGCACACGAGAGACTCAGACCGAAGTGACCCGTTTCTTAGAAGCAGATTCCCGAGCAACATCAGAGTTAACCTCTCCCTCCTCCTTCTCAAAAACTGTTGCGTCGCCACTTTTCCATTCAGACCCTAACGACTCATCTTCCCCAACAACAGCATCAAAATTTGACTCAAGGTCACCAATCTCATAACCTGAGACAAAATCATCACCCTCATTCTCCTGAACCTTATCCACCAACATCGGATCAGCCAGCAAAGGCTTCTCCGGCAAGGGAAACTTCGCCTTCACCTGGGGAACATCGTGACTCAACACCGGACGAGAACCAGAGACAACATTACCTGAATCCCGCCGAATCGGACGAGTACCAACATTAGTTCTGCGGAAAAAGGCCCCTTGAGAACCACGAGGACCTTGCCGTCGACTGTTGTCAATCTTCTGCCACTCCTGAACCGGACCAGATACCGCACCCTTATAACTTAATACTGCTCCCTTATTAGATGATTTAACTTTGTCGACCTCGACCTTAGTAGCACTCTCAACAGAAAGAGGACAACGAGAAGCCGCATGACACAAGCTCGAACATTTTTTGCAAAATCCAATCAAACGACCATACTCAAATCCAACTTTGATTACCTCATTCTTCCTAAATTCGACTTCCCTCTCAAAGACCAATGGCTTCAACCCATCGATCTCGACTTTCACTCTCCCAAAATCCATATCAATTTCCATGACCGAACCCAAAGCTTCCCCAACAGCTTGAAATGCGACTGGGGCACGGTATTGACCCGGCAAACCCAAAACTCGGACCCAAAACACAATATTGGAAGGAAAATTCATACCAACAACCGGTTCCCAACGTACCAAAGTCACCATCCAGTAATCAAAATGAAAAGGGCGAAGTTTCAGTACCTCTTCGAGATCTTCTTCAATATCAAAATCGAACTGAAATTTCCCGAAACCTAGATCCAGACCTCGAACTCTGTTCTCCATTCTCCAAATTTTCAGAAACCGAAGGAGCAAAGCAGACACATCTTGCTCTTCCGGATTAAAACATCTACCCAATAGAGTCCTCTCATATCCCTTAATGAGATCAGAGTTGTGGAAGAAAGGAACTCTGATTGGAGAAAAAGAAGCACCAACACCTAACTGAGCCATCGAACACAATAATCCTTTGAACTCACGAAAAAGAAAATCAGAGATCGAAAACAAACAATAGACGAGGATACGTTTAGAAAACCCAAATGGGTATTTAACAATAAGAGGAAAGTAATTAACCTCTGTAGACCGTAACGACTGCGGAGAAAAAAATCAGAGATTGATCGATTTTCGAAAATCGAAATTCAAATTTCAAAAACCTTAAATTTCGGAAAGCCCAGAACCAACCAGAGCCGACCGTTGCCTCAAACTTCAAACACGAGACCGATATTAACCAATCCTCATCAAGGGCTTTTCTTTGCCGGAAAATAAAACCAGAGAAGCAAAACCAAGACACCGCCGGCGGAAAACCATACTCCTGTGGAAGAACTAGCTCCACGAAGCGATCCACCGTGATGTAACAAACCTTGACCCAAAAAACCGTAAGATGAACCGGTCGATCTCGAAAGGAACCTTCTCCGAGAACCTCAGAAGAACGAAAGGCATACACAAACCAAACCCCGTCGAAGCCCATAGACCACTAGCAACGAAAAGAGACGAGACCAAGGACCAACGAAGAAGTCGCCGAACCCTAGACGAGCCACCGAACGAAGGAAGAAATCGCCATTCGGGAGAGTTTTAAAGTATTTTTATATTTTTCTTTTATTCTCTCCGTCTCATATATTTTTAGGTTGTATTAAAAGAGTAATAATGAGACAAAGAATTGAAATTAAAACAAAACGATAATTGAGTAATGGTTTTATACAAACAATGAGTGGGATGGTCAAATGTGATGTTTATTTAGATAAGATTCAAAAACTCATTGTATTTCAGTTCGACCACGTCTCTCACACACTGTTTTCAGATTTCCACATCTCTGTTTACCCCTACCAAATTATATGTGTTATTCTTGTTATGTTTTAAATTATCTGAAATATCATTTTCAAACTTTATACAGAATACTGCTTTCTTAGAAAATGGGTTATTTCGTGTAAATATATAATATAGAGTATTATTGACAATGGACAATAATACTATCTACCATAAATATATTTAATAATTTACGTTGGACATACATTTGCTATTTAAAATGGATATCTATATTATTATTATCATGAACATAACATGTAGTGTTATTTACAATAGACATTTATACGGTCTATCGTATAAAATAATATTGTAATTTAATACCACAGAAAAGTCTCTGAAAAAATGAAATATAAAAAATATATTTTGTGTAAAATTGAAATACTAATATTTCAGATAATTTAAAACATAAAAATGACATTTCATACAAATTTTCCAATTATATAAATGTATAATATTATCTATCGTATACAACAATGTTACAATTTAATGTCACAATTTTTTTTTTTTGAAAAGATAAAATATGAGAAAATGATATTTTATGTAAGGTTAAAAAAATGACATTTCATAAAATTTAAAACATAAAAATACATAAAAATGACATTTCATACAAATTTTCTAATTATATAAATGTATAAATATATAATATTTTTGTCCTCTCAATATACTTCAAATGGTATATTATCTGGCTGACAAAAGTATTATCTAAAAATATAGTCAATTTTTGTGAGCTAGTTTGAATGAGATCAGCCCATAAGACAATAACGTCTCTGCATGAATGAATACGTAAATATAGAATATAGTTAGCCTAAAGACCACAATAAAAGTCCACTTGAAGAATCTATTTAAAAGAGCCCATTCCTTATTTACAACACTCCCATTTATTATTTGGTGTCGGCCCATTCAATATCATTACTTATTCTTTCATTTTATCATCTTCCAATGTAGTTATGATCTTTGCAGGTTGCCTTTTAATGTAGTAGTATGTAATAAGTTTATTAAAAGTAGGTGTATTGTATATTTTAGGAATCAAATTTTATTATCTATATTTTATAGGAACTTGGCTAATAAACCAGTCAGTTGTGGTTATATATTGATAAAAAATAATTATATATCGAATGATAGATGGTACAGTAGTAGTGACCACTTTACAAATCATAAGACACCCGAGTTCGAGTTTTACCAGATGAAAGGAGAAATAATAAAAGAATTTTAAGATATAGACTTTGGCTATAAATCGGCCTTATCAATCCAAATATAATAAAGTTGACAAAGAATAAAATACTGTTTACAAAAAGTAAATTATATTTAACAATATGAGTGAAAGAGTTTACCTTATAATTTAATATTTTAGAAATCAAATGAAAAGATAAAATAAAGTTTCCAATTTTAGGAAGTCTTGTAGATTGTTCTTTTTTTGTCAATAATCTTTTAGATTGTTTATGCGTAAAATAACAATTATAAATAAGAATAAAATTTAGACGATTCAATAAACGAATACAAGGAAAAATTGATTTATTTGCTAAGAGTCAAATTGTTTCTCAACTATATGATTAGTTAATTCTTATCATATGATTTTATCTATTTACTTTCCGATTTACTTCTTCTCTAAGTATTTTTGGCTATCTTGATTCTTTTATTATCTTTGGATCAAGTGAGATTAATATCTTCATTAATCTTCTCTGATTTGACAGATATCGTTTCTTTATCTAGTAGCGCATTGATTTAGTATATGATTTTTCCTTTCAATATCTTTTGTGCAGATTTTATTCGTAGATTTAATCCTTTTAAAGACCCAACTATTAACATGGAAAAAAGAATACAGTAGCCTCAGAAATTAGACATCATCTTCAAAGTTTATACGTAATTTGTAATAATTTCTGGACAATCATACAAGTTATGGCCAATTGTTATGGTGTTTTCTGCCAATATATCATCTCTCCAACTTTCGGTTTTTTATGTATTTTTTTAAAAAAATTGCGATTCATCTACTTATTTGTTGACCATCACTCCATATTTTTATTACTTAATTATATATATATATACATATCGTTTTGTACTCATATCAACAAAGATAATATCAAAACTAAAACAATGGTTACAGACAAAATGATTAGTAAGACTTTACTTAGAAGTCCACGTGACGACTAGATAAGAAACCACGTCATGTAGTTTAACCAGTCAGAAGCTACAAAGTAGCATTCAAAAACAATTGGCAGAAGGACACGTGTCTTAATACTGGTGAAGAGTCGGTCCTTCGTAACATATCCACTTTACATGTTTGTGTATCCAATTAAATTAATAAAAGTGTGTAAATCATTTTTAAACACAAGTAAACTAGATGTGAAGACACCAAGTACAGTTTTTAATACTTTAATATTAGTTGAATGTTCCTTTGTCTTCTTTACTTGATTCGTCCTCAGATCAGACAAATTTTAGTGTTTTCTTTTGGTTTTTTTTTAAAATAATAAATTGATAATATTTGATTTATAGCTTATTTTAATTTTTTTAAGCTATTATACTATAACAAATAGAAATTAAATTATAATGCCGAATTATTAGTTAAATTATTGTAATTACCATACTAGAACAACTCGGTATATTTACCTTTTTATTTAAAAACACTTTTTTTTATTTCAACTCATTATTTAACATTAATAATTAATATGATGCAATATCGAAACTAAGTGGCAAAATATCTAAAATAAAATAATTTTCTAGGAAGCTCATTAATAAACGCAATATATCAGTTTTGTAAAAACAGTTCCAAAAATAATAACAATAATAATTACAAAAATAAAATATGCTAACCAATTCTTGTATTGTTTCAATCATATATTAAAATATATAATTTAAAAGCTGGTTAATCGTCTGAATTATGAAAATATCACAATTTTAATATTTTAAATAGTTTGATGCAATCGCCTCATTGGAGCAATCTTATGTAATCACAATATGTTTAGTAATATCAAACATGTTTTTGGCCAAAAAAAAATAGCTCCAAAATTTAAAAGTTCTGTGTTATTCAATTTTGCTGAGAGACAAACAATTGCTCGACAACTAGTAATGATATTAACATATATATTCTCATTAGTAAAATATTAATACAGCTGTTGACATATGTAATAAACTCATTAAAGCATTTGATGATATAAGAAAAAACTCATTTAATAATTTATACAGATTTAGTTTATTTTTTTTAAGAGTTTTATTAAAAAATGTCTTATGAGTTTGCAAAATTAAGAGAAATGTTTTGATATTGTTTATCTTATTGTTTATGTTTTGTATTTTTTGGGTTAAAAAGACAAAATTATTTTTGAATTTGGAGAGAAATGCACGATGGACAAAATAGCGCAAATGATATATCTATGTTTATAGTAGGAAGCTGAATATGTCCATGTGACATTAAAAATTTATGGCTATATGAGATACATGTCCATGTTCAGTTGAATGAAAGTACATATGTCCATGTCCATCTGAACTAAATTGTACATGTTCATGTAATATTGGTTGATATGATCATATGAAACATATGTCCATATGCATTTAAATGAAAACAATACATGTTTATGTATCACTGAGTAATTATGGCCATATAAGATATAGGTCTACAATCATTTAAATAAAATTATATATGTTCATGTAATATTAATCTGTAATATTAATCGTAATCATATGAAACATATATTTAAATGTAAGACATATGTCCAAAAAAGCAAAGAGCAAAAAAAGTAAATATAATTATGTCTATCTCTAAGGGGCTGTTATTGGATTTAGTAGTTTAGTGGATTTGAAAACAATGGTTTTTAATGGATTTTAATGAATTAAGTGGGACTTTAAAATACACTTTGATGGATTTAAGATTGAGAGTTTATTGTATTTCAAAGTCATCTGAAAAAA
>OVBA01009217.1:0-11031 GCA_900406435.1 Lepidium aucheri | reverse complement strand
AGATGGACACAAAAACAACTTAAAATGGTACTCTAAAACCATTAAAAATCACACTCATCATTGGTGAGTCGGTTTATGGGAAAACCTAGAAGAAATCATTGGCGAGCAGTGAAGTGGATTATGTGTTATCTAAAGGGTAACTTAAGTTCAACTTTGATGTTCACAAAGCAAGAGGATTTTCAAGTTCAAGGGTTTTGGGATGCAGACTTTGTTGGAGACTTAGATAGAAGATGGCCAATTATGGGTTACTTATCTAAGGTTAGTGGTAATACCGTGAGTTGGAGATCATGTTTTCATTCAATGGTAGCATTGTCTACAACTAAGTCAGAGTATGTTTCATTAACTGAAGCATAAGCAGTTTGGTTCAACGGAATATCTGGTGAATGGGTTTTGAATAGAAAGGTGTTAAAGTGTTGTGCTATTCACAGAGTGCTATATGTTTGGCCAAGAAAAATGTGTTCCATGAAAGAACCAAACATATGGCGGTTAAGTCTAATTTTATACGAGACTTGGTGGAAAAAGATGAAATTATCATTGAAAAAAATCCACACGTCCAAGAATCTAGCAGACTTACTTACAAAATCCTTACCTTGTAAGCGTTTTGAAGAAGGTATGCTCCAACTCAGATTTAAGTAAGACCCACGCAAGGATCATGTTCAATCAACATCTCATATACAAAGAAATAAAACAGGATAGTTTTGTACTACATTAGTTGATTGACAAAACTGGAAGCATAAAGTTGTGAAGCTGAAAGTTACCTGAGCCAACTATCTGTAGCGGCTTAGTCATTATGAGATGGTCCAATGGTGAGCTACAAAGCACAAAGAATAAAGAAACAATGTGATTACCAAGCATTGTTTAAACATGAACATATTAGTCCAAGGTCAATAATTAGTATCAGAGCTAGGTTTAAAGAAGAGGACCTAGAGAATTGGGTGTTGATTGGAGGTTCAGTGTGGGAAGAATTCTCAATATAAGCTCGTGATTCATGGGATGTCAAGATGTTTCGCTAGAGGAGAGGTCACAAGGTTTTGTGGTCCTTAATTTGAGGGGATGATTGTTGGGATATTTATTCAAGTCCCGCATTAAAAGCTTTGACAATAAGTATGTAATATACAAGTCAAGAGAAACTTCAATTAGTATGGGGCCTTTTGGGAAGGAACCCAATAAAAGAAACTTTTAGGGTTTTGCCACTTGGCCTCTAAGAAGACAATATCATACTAATTTGGAGTTTAGGTGGACTTCTAAAGCCCTATAGTATATATAAGAAAAGATCATTATAAGCTTCAATATATGTAGAAGATGATGGAAACAAATATTATTACACTATCATTGATTGAATTGATAATGAAAATAGAGTTAATTTGTTTATTTGATTGATGTATACATATATGTTTATATATGTTTGTTGTTTATGACTAAATTAATTATAAAATATAATTTATATGATTATTTGATTGATATATATATATATATATTCTTTTATCTGGATTTAATCAATATAATAAAGAAGTACACAACAATTTAATTACATAAATCGAATAAAACCGATTAATTCTCTAGAAGTAAAGTCCAAACAAAGGGAACAAAATATTTAACACAAGAAAAATCTGATAAAGAGAATTCCTTCGAAAAGATAACATCATATAAATGTTCCAACCCATGAATCGGAACCCTCAACATAGAGCATTTGAACATGTTGCCAAAGAATCCTTCTATAGCAAATATGTTGTACCTCACAAAGTAAATAACAAAGCTTCTGAACTACTAGAATGGTTTTACAATAGATACTGAAAAGGACAAGGTCGTACAATCGGCCTGAAAAGACGAAGATGGTTAGATAATTATCTAGAGAGAAACAAACATAAAACCAAACTTTGATCTAAGTCTTGGAGTAGAGAGAAGGAGTAAAACGACCATAGACCAAAGAAAATCAAACATAGAAAAGAATGATATCAGATTGAAGGAGACTAGATACCATAGAGATTCATGAGGAAGAACAAATATAACTAATCAAGACTACATAACCAACATTAACCTTAACTTGACTAACAAAGCCCAAGACCTAAAAGTCTGAAACTAGGAGGAATCTACGGAAATAGGAGGAACATGAGAAGAGAACACTCTCACTGGTAAAGGGGAGAACGTCTTCAGGATAGCCGAGAATGAAGCATTGGCCTCGATTCATGAGCCATAAAGGCTCCAAATTAGGAGGAACCCTTGAGACCTAGAACGCGCGGAAGCCATAGAGACACAACAAAAAACAAGACTGTTGACTCAAGCTTCTTTGACTCTAGCGAGTCTAACAGACTCATCTCCTAACATTGTCGCAACTCACACACAAACTAAACAAAGATTAGGAAATAGAGTGTCCTACAGGCATAGAAGAGACGAGCGAGGGCATCTGCTCCATGATTCAAGCATCGAGGGATAATAGATAAAGAGAAAATGGAAAATAACAAACTTAACCGTGCGAATTCATCCTGATATGGTAAGAAAGTCGGCCACTCCTCCGATCGAATGAGAATCTTAAGTACCTTCTCATAGTCCGTTGAAACTTCCACCTCCAATATGTGAAGCGCTAAAAGAGATTCCACTGCCCAAAGGACAGCTTCGATCTCTGAATGGAGAGCAGCTAAACTCCTATTAACACTCTAAGCCCCCATACAAGCACTCTCCACTGCATCTGAAAAAATCGAACCAGCCTAATCCCGTTTTGAGGTGCGAACTTTTCCAAGAGGCATCCACATAGCACTTAAAACCAGTGAAGCTCTGATCAGTTGTGGGAGGAAAAACAAGTGATGACTTGCAAGAAGTTTTATGAACTGCACAAGGAAATCTCGACTCCTTAAGTTCATTGTGCGCCAAACACCATTCTTTAAAATCAGTCTCTGCTTGTTTTAGAAAAAAATTTGGAAACTTAACTGTCCTAATAAGATTAAATATTTTATCTGGCAAATACTATCGGGATGCACTGTAGTTAAACAAAATCTCAGTTCCGAGGTTTTGATGGTGGTATGCGTTGTTCACGATATGGAGCAGAAAACAAAACTATTAACCGTGCTATTTTTGAGTGCCCTCCGGCACTCCAAACATGGGCCTTGTCTTGTGTCCCTTCATTTCAGGATGTTTTTCCAAGAATGTCAGCGTGATATAATTTAAATTATTTATTTTGGAGATTACCCAATTTAGAGAAGTCACAGTACTTTCCGTAGATTATCTAGTATCTTTGGAAAGCGAGAAATTCGCATTGTTTTACTAATTTTGATACAGATCCGTGAAAATATTTTGAATGTGTCTTTATTCATAATGTTATAGTAGGAAAATATTAAGTTTTATTATAATAAATTGTAATGTATAATACTATTACGAATTAAAAATGGAATATGATTTGCAACAACTAATTTCAACAAAGAATTACGTTTTTATTAAGAATTTCTTTTCTACAAAAGACAATCCTAGTAATCGACTAGTTTTCAACCTATCGATCTAAAAACTACTTTAACAAAACCTATAACCTAACACCAAAACAATCAACGAGATTCTCACAAACTTTTTAATGCCTAAGTTTGTGAGACCCTCGGTTTACAATCGAGATCTCTTTTATAATGGAAGAGCTCATTAGTTTGTTTCCTAATATTTCGGAATCCCACTAAATCCTCTTCATATCTTCCTTGATAAGATTTTCTTCTTGATAGCCCTTATCACACATTCGAACTTTGAGTTTCAAAACACTTCCACTCCACGTGCTTCTCTCTTGTCTCCAATAATTGAATCACGTGGCTTTTAACCAACTTCAATCTCCCCCTTTTTGACTTGAGGTGATATCATTTTCAAACACTTGACAGAACTTGTTGTTTCCAACAACAGTTTGAGAATTAGAGGCAAAAACAGAGATAATGTTCTAATCATATAAACCACAAATCCGGATTCAAATTACAATACAAAAGATGTAAAATGTGTTATCAAACAGACGATAACAAGAAATAAGGCACCAAGAGTTTTATCAGCCAAAACAAACAAAGAAAATGCCACAGATTGGCTAAAAATAGAGCTAAACAATAGCTCTCCCCCTAAATAATTTCTCCCCCTCAATCTGACAAATGAACATAGTCTTGATCTGACTCCTGAAGCTTTACTCCCCCTGCTTAATATCACGCAAGTCAAAAACACAATTTTATCATCAACAAGCAAGTTACACAAAAACTAACCTTTAAGCACATTCTTGCACAGATGTGTAATCTCTTCAGACATAACCAGAATTGTTTCCAGCAGCTCCTTGATTGTGTACGATTCCTTCATCATTGATGCCTTTGCTTTGCCTTTCTGCTTCTTGTCTTTGAGCTTTCCACTTGGTACCAAAGTGATTGCAACTGGGACTTCATGTTGACTGGCAAGCAGACGAGTGAGGAGCAACGGATAAGGCAAATACAGCTTACACTTGGAATCTTTTGTTGATGTTGCAACCTTCTTGATCTGACTGAAGATGACTTTACCCAGGTTGAAAGGAGTTCTGGTCTCGATCTTGTATGCAAGCTGGAGTCTCAGGATACTGACATATCCTTCGTTTGATATTGGGAGTCAGTTTGTACAGCATAACGTATAAAGCTGAGAATAGAGCTTCACCAAATGAGCCTTTTTGACTTTATTCAGATTCTTGATCACTCCTCCAGTGATTGTTTCGGTAATATCTTCAGACAGAATTCCCACAAGCTTATGAGGATTCGAGCGATCAATCACATTTGGAGATCCTAATACCTCATTAATCTTCTCAGCTGATATTTCATACTCGTACCCTCTCAGAAAAACGATCCAAGACTCACTTTCTTGTGCGTGATACGGCATATTCGCCCAAAGCTCAAACAAAACATCTGTTGAGTAACCAACTACCGTATCCAAAGATTCAAACAATCCTAAGTCATTGAGCAATTGAACTAATTCTGTTTCCTGATCCTCAAAGGTATACGCATGCTCAACTATGAATCTTTCACTAAAAGAGGAATAGAGGTTGTACCTTCGGTGAGCATCTGAGGAACTAAAAACCTTCTGATCAAATTCTGCATCTGGCGACTGAGCTGAGGTCTCTGCCTTGCCTGTACAACGGGTTTTACGATTAACAGACCCAACATTGTCCACCAATCGACGCTTGCGACTCGTTCGCAGGTCCATGTTCTTTGAAATCGAAGCTTTCGAGTTCGAGACCGATATTACTTCAACCTCTTCTTTAACTTCAACCACTGCATTTATGTGGTCTTCTGGTGCTGTGGAGTTGAACTCTGGAATCTGAACAGTCTCATCCAGTTTCAATTTTGCCTCTAGGTCTTCGAGTTCTTCGTCTGTACCGTGAATCGGGGAAGTCGCACCTTGCATTGTGATTGGCGATCGAACAGTTGGCTTTCGCACCACCTCGGTTTTCTCACCTTCTTCACCAATAGTTGCATGTGACGACTCGTTGGGTCGAAACGGTGACAGAGAGCTTTCCCTAAGACCACCACCCTCTGACTTCTCCTTTGCATCAACCTCCATTGGCTGCACCTCTGAATCTTGAACCGGTTCTTCGCAAATCACACTCGTTGGGATTCGCAAACATCTGGGTAAATATAAGACAATTGCTCATTCGTGATTTGTTGCGTACTGGATGATATCTCTCAGAGACAGTACAAGTGTTGTAATTTCTTGAAATCCTTCCATCGATATCCTCTTATTACGAAACTGAAACCCTAGTTTTTGACAGACAAAGAGAAAAAGAGTTCTTTATCTTCTCTTTGGTTTCTTTTGACTATTCCACTTTCTGCTCTCTGAAATCGCGCCATTTATCCTCATCAAACCGCCTCTTGAGTAATTGGGCCTAAATTTCGAACACACAAAATGAAGAGTTTTTCGAATTCTTTCGAATTGAACCGTTAGTACTCACAAGTAATAAATTAAACATCAACTACTTGATACACAGCAACCCTTCGATAACGAATTTGTTCAGGAGTCATGAATTCACTTGAGGGACCCAGATTAAACTCAACCATATGAGCACAGAGATTTACAATCAAATTAAATTCAAGTGAGCACATATTCACAAATTTTAAAGATCGTTTATCACACTTCTGAATTAAGTTTACCTTTGCATGAACAGACTTTGCTCATTGGACCCGGATTTCTGAGACTTCCCAGCAAGACTTCTTACTCTGTGAGACGTACGATCAAGATCAAGATGTAATGGCTAGACTTTCACACCATCATGCCTTCATCACTTTGTTTAGCAGCAACTTAAAGAACCAAACGGATCAGGCAGCTGGAATTTCCTTTGGAGAGTCTCACTTTCTTCTTCTTTCTTTTTCTCTTTTTTTTATATTTATTATTATTTTTTTCTTTTTTTAACATTCTCATGAAATGGAAAGCATGAGTATCACTTGACTTCTCAACTCAAAGCTTTCACAACATTACTGGTCTTTGACACAGTGTTGTATCAGCGCATCACTTGACTTCTCAGCGTACTGATACAATAGCTCTCCTCAGCTCTTTGACCTCCTTTTCCTAACATTTTATAACTCAATGTACTATTAACCATAGTGACGGCATGATGGGCAGCTATTTTCTATTAGCTCGATCAATCTTGATATTTGTCTGCTCTTTTTCAGGTGTCTACCTTCTTCTCTCAGAATCAAGTCCTTACAAAATATCTGCTTTACAGACACCTTCTTAATTAAAGTTAGCATTCACAAACACCAATCGCATTTCTCAACTGAATAAAATGATTGAAAGATAAAGGTTTTGTAAACAGATAAGCCAATTGATACTCAGTGCTCACATGATCAAGCTTAACAAGTTT
This sequence comes from Lepidium aucheri, assembly GCA_900406435.1. Classification (NCBI taxonomy): domain Eukaryota; kingdom Viridiplantae; phylum Streptophyta; class Magnoliopsida; order Brassicales; family Brassicaceae; genus Lepidium; species Lepidium aucheri. The sequence continues at coordinate 4,208 of OVBA01009217.1, read as the reverse complement.
CTCCTCAACAAGTTCTCGAATAAAGTGATGACGTGTGTCTATATGTTTAATTCGAGTGTGTTGGACGGGATTCTTAGCAATACAAATAGCACTTTGATTGTCACAATACCCAAGCAGTGTCTCGGTAGATATACCATAATCAGCAGCCATTTGCTTCATCCACAAAAGTTGAGTGCAGCAACTTCCCATTGCAATGTACTCTGCTTCTACTGTGGACAAGGATACACAGTTTTGTTTTTTGCTAAACCATGCAATCAAGTTGTTTCCCATAAAGAAACATCCTCCGCTAGTGCTCTTTTGGTCATCTATGCTTCCAGCCCAGTCAGCATCACGGTAACCTGTAAGACTCACAGTAGTATCTTTAGTAAAAAAATACCAAAGTTGTAAGTTCCGTTCACATACTTGAGTATTCTTTTGGCTGCAGTTACATGACTTTCTTTTGGTTCAGCCTGATATCTCGCACAAAAGCCAACAGACAAACTCAAGTCTGGTCGACTTGCTGTAAGGTACAATAGACCTCCAATTAAGCTTCTGTATGCTGTTGCATCAACTGGTTTTCCCAATTCATCTCTCGACAATTTTTCATTTGATCCCATGGGTGTTCTGGCAGCTTTGTTGTTTTCCATTCCAAACTTGTTAATCAGATTTTTGGCATAAGTGCTTTGATTCACAAAGATACCTTCAGGTGTCTGTCTAACTCGAAGACCCAAGAAGTAGGTGAGCTCTCCATTTATACTCATTTCAAACTCTCGAGTCATCACTTCAACAAATTTATTGACCATCGACTGTTGAGTTGAACCAAAAACAATGTCATCAACATAAATTTGTACGACTATGAACCCTTTCTCATTGTTTATCAACCAGGAAGGTAGCTAATCGATCATACCATGCTCGAGAAGCTTGTTTAAGTCCATACAGAGCTTTGTTTAGCTTGTACACATGATTCGGATGCTTTGTATCCTCAAACCCCTTTGGTTGTTCAACATACACCTCCTCTTGCAAGTTCCCATTCAGGAACGCACTCTTGACATCCATCTGATATAGTTTAAAATCCATTTTGCAAGCCATTCTGAACAGGAAGCGAATTAACTCCAGTCTTGCTACAGGAGCAAATGTCTCTTCGAAATCAACTCCTTCCAGTTGTGAGTACCCTTGCGCCACCAGTCGAGACTTGTTTCTGACTAAATTTCCATCTTTGTCAATCTTGTTCTTAAAAATCCATTTTGTCCCAACTACGTTGACGTTTTCAGGTTGTGGTACTAGCATCCGTACATTCAGTCTTGAGAAATTAGACAGTTCTTCTTGCATTAACGAAATGCAGAAGTCATCTTGTAGAGCTTCTTTGTATGTCGTTGGCTCCAGTTTCGAGACAAAACATGCATGTTCAACTAGATCAACTACACTTTGATGTTGATACATGAAAGCTGCAAGGCTTGTGATTGCACTTCCAGCCAACTGCTTGAAATTAATCTGCTTTCCATGAGTAACTCTTCCCCCTGAATCTCTCCTATAACATCTGTGGAGGAGTGATTCCTGTGTACTTGAGTCTGTGTAGTTGGCGCTGAGCTCTTTTCTTGAGTCTGTGATTCCGTACCAGACTCTTGATTGTCGTCATTGAGATCATCGAGCGGTTGAACAGATAGACAAAATGTAGACGAATCATCAAATACAACATTCATAGTTTCTTGAACAATGTGTGTCCATTTGTTGTAAACTCAAAATGTTGTGCTTGATCCTGAGTAACCACGAAACAGTCCTTCATCACTATGAGAGTCAAATTTTCCCAGATGATCCTTATCATTGAGAAAATAACACACACATCCAAATACATGAAAGTAATGAACTATAGGTGTTTTTCCTCTCCACAACTCGTAGGACGTTTTAGTGGTTCCTTTGATGCCATATCTGAGTCTATTCTCTGATCTAGACATCATACACTGTGTTTCTGGAACCCACATATAGCAATCGTTCGCTGTGCGCACACCTTCCAGATGCACTGCTCCTTGATTGTCAACTGCTTGACATGTAGTCCTTGTGAAAGTTACATCGAGTCCTGTATCACAGAGTTGACTTATGCTAAGTACATTTGCCTTTAATCCGTCAACTAGGTATACATCAGTCAATCGCGGAAACATTGCACTAGTTGTCTGTCCTTTGGCACAAATTTTTCCTTTGGCTCCATCACCGAATGTTACACTGCCAGCCTTAACACTTTCAAGATCTTGCAATGTCTCTTCTTCTCCTGTCATGTGCTTCGAGCAACCACTGTCAAAGTACCACGTCCCTTTGGCAGTCTTGCCATCCAATTGACTTTCAGCTGTAAACGCAACCCTGCTGTAAAGATCCAATTTTTTTACCCACATCTGGTTCCTGTTGTTTCCATTATAGGAAAACTTCTCTTGCCTCCATATTCGTTGAATTCGTTCACGAAATCGAAAGCATTGAAACTTCATGTGACCTTGTTTCCCACAGTACCAGCAACAAACTTTCTTCTTCCATCTTGTCAGATTGTGACCAGGCTTATGTTTCTTCAATCCTAGACCCAATCTTGACTGTGACATCTTTACATGCTGATTTTGATCTTCTTTGTAAGCTTTGCCAACATCAGTGGAGCTGTTTGATGCACAAACAATATTGATTTCACTCACAGTGGTACCCTTGTATCCAAGACCATAACTTTCCTTGTATGTTCTTCCCACTGTGAGTAGATAGTCAAGATCCTTGGTCCCTTTAGACAACATCTTAACTTGCTTCATTTGTTCAAACAACCGTCTTTCAAGTTCAGCACTCTTGGTCTTAGTATCAGCCAGTTCCTTCTCCGCATTAGCCAATTGACTCATGATCAACTGTTTTTCTGATCTCAAACACGTGTTTTCCTCCCTTGTATCGACAAGAGATTCCACCAAGAGCTTGATTTGGTCATCAGGGGCAATATTGAGCTCATCTTCAGAGTTTCATTCCTCCACATTTTTGTTAGGCCCGTTCAAGATTGATAGATCCTTCCCTTGATCATTATCAACTGCTTCATTTTCTTGATCAACAGTCGTTTGGGCCATCGTTTTTTGGTACTATCATTGTCTTGTTCTTCTAGATCCACAATACAAAGTCGAGCCACAAAATGATTCAGAATGTCCCCATCATTATCATTGTCACTGTCAGATTCACTCATTGAAGCAATAGCAGATTTACCACTCATCCGAGAAACACATTCATTCTTAGTGTGCCCATATCCTTTACATTCGTAACATTGAATAGTCATTTTCCTTTTGACTGTAGGGCATTCAGTCTTGAAGTGTCCATATCCTTGACATTCAAGACACTGTTTGTCAGCTTTGTAGTTTTCCTTGTCTGAAGAACCTTTGGCAAATGCTTGAAATTCACGTCTCTGTCCTCTCTCAGCTCTTCTCAAGAACCGTTTGACAATTAATCCAACCTTTTCTTCCAAGTTTTCAGTCATTTCCTTTTTGCCAGTCTCTTCTTCAGATACAAGAGCTACACTCTTCCCTTTGCTAGTCGCTTTTGGTGTTATCTGCAATTCATGCGCTTGCATTATCCCCACTACCTGATCAAAGTTTAGTGTATCCGAGTTTTGAGACACTTCAAGCGCTGACCTGTGTCCATGAAACTTCACTGGAAGACACCTTAGGAATTTTTTGACCAATTTTTTATCTTTGTACGTCTTTCCAAGGATAAGTGTTTCATGTGCAAGCGATGACAACTTACTGCTGAAATCAGCAATGGATTCACCCTCCCCCATGGTCAAGTTTTCAAATTGAGATGCAAGAATGTCAATATGAGTCCGTTTGACACTGCTCATTCCTTTGAACCCTACTTGAAGTATGTTCCACGCTTCTTTACCACTGGTACACCCTTGTACTCTCTTAAACTGATTGTTGTGCAGTGAGCTGAATATCGCAGACAGAGCATTTGAGTTCCACTTAGCCTCGGATTTTTCTTCAGCTGTCTACAGTTTCCTGATTTTAGGTTTGAGGGTTCCATCCTCATCCTTGATCATCGGCGGTTCCCAACCTTCTTCAACAGCAAGTCAAGCATCTGAATCTATCCCCTGAATATTTTGTGCCATCTGCACTTTCCAATGTCCATAATTGTCTGGATCAAGTTTCAGAGTTTTTGCAACCACCACAAGTTGTTGTTGTGAGTTTTCCATTTTTTCCTCCAGGATCTAACACCTGAAACAATTAACAAAG
>OVBA01009216.1:0-11033 GCA_900406435.1 Lepidium aucheri | reverse complement strand
TATATATATAATTAAATAATTAATAAATTTGTACATACAAATCAAACAATAAAATAATAAATAAAACAAATAAATATTACCTAACTCGTGCATAGCACGGGACATCATCTAGTACAATTATATGTATGTAGTGTTTCAACTTCTTATAAGATTAAAATTAGTTGGTTTACGTGGCTCGGTTAGCATAAACCATATATACAACTGCAATACACTCATCAAAAATTAAAATTTCATCCTATTGTAACAAGTTTATGAAAATCGACTCAATTAACTAAATATAAACAGATATCACAAATTGTATTCATGAAATCTAATTGCAAATCATTTTACAACTCAGAATTCTAAAGCATAATCCAACTCACTACGTTTTGAAAGTTAACAACTCAGAAATTTTTATACATTCGACGCCAATACGAATTAAAGCTTCCCCACATACGCCTCGTTCAAACCCATTGCATACTCCATTCGGAAGTTATTAACCATATCTTTTGAAATCTCATCCATGCCCTCGACCAACAAACCATGAGAGTGCAGCTCAATCGGTTTGATACAAAAAGGCCCACAATCTCCCGACCGACTATTTTGAGGAACCAACATGGGCGCGTAATCCCAAATTCACATAGCGCCAACTTACAAACCTCGACCTCATCACAAAGAGCCTTAATAATATGTGGGAGTTCTTTGGATACATGCTCCAAAAAAGAATTCATTTTTCTTGTTGAGTTCAGCGGCATCAAAGGGTCAAGTATATCAATGTGACATTTCTTCAAGTTGATAACCAATCCAACCCAATGCCTATTACCCCAGTTTATAGGGCAGTATATAATCTCAACATCTCTAAACCACTTCAACGACTCACTATCATCCCACGCATTCCCACCTACATACCGTCTAATCAGTCTATGCAAAGCAAAATCTAATGACATTTCACGTTTTACCCAAGCTGTATAGTCAGAATATAAAAGCTGAGAGAGATAGCTTGATATCAGCGCACATCTTTGCTTAGCAAGGAAAACACCTCTTCTCCGCTATGACAAATGCAACATTAAATTAACATGTTGCAAGGTACAAAAGAGTTAACAAAATCAAATAAACAAGAAGAGAGCAAAACACATATTGGAAATGACAACACTCACAAATAGGATTACCAATCGAAGCAAAAACAAACTAGTAATCACGGAAATCATTAACCCAGATCTCATAAATAAATAAAAAACAAAGAGAATGACCCAAGATATTCTCACCTTCGCAGTCAAGCACATCTTCTACAGTCGAATCTGGAATTCCACTTCTTCCACCACTCATATCAAAATCATTTCTGCCATGCAAGTCGAATTTCAAACTCTCAGGCGAGCACCCCTTACTAACTGGAGGATTATTTTCTGGAATTTCCACGACATCATTGTCGGACGAAGAACCAGATGGTGAACTTTGATTCGGAGTTCAAATCTCCACATGCAGGCGCTGCATCACACCATCATCTTTACCGCACTCTAGCATACCCCTCTTACGCCTACACCACATCTGCACCGTTGTTATTGTTCTCTCAGAGAAATCTGAGTTTAGATGACGAAACAGAAAAAGATGAAACCTAAGCATAACTACACACGTGCACCACGAAACCGAAACGAAACGCGGCCAATGAATAAGGTTATTACCGTCATTTTACGGGGTCAATGACTCAAATACTCTCATCTGAAGAGAAAATGACCCGCATACTCTCGCGTAAAAAGAGGAAAATAGATAGAATAAATTTAATCTTTTTTTAATTAAATATATGGTTGTTTACTAATTTGTCCAGCCTTTTTCTAAAATATTACATAACCCAACCGATCAAACCCACCCACATCCACTACCAACTTAACAAGCCGGATCTATTTCAGTTCATTTATAATAACCCAATTTAAACCAGAACATAATATTAAAACAATTAAATCAAATCTAAATTTTACAATTTACTTAATCAACTTTTGATTGTCTCTGAAACTAAGAACACCAACATACACGAACATGATTGCTCTTTGTCTTTATAAATAAAGTTGGTCAAATTTTTTGATTATTTCTTTATCGGAGGATATAGTTTGATGGATTTCTTATTTCCACCATTTGTATGGTAAAGTTGAGAGTTTTAAATTGATTTTGGAACTTAGCTTTGTGATGTCTGAATTTTGAATATTAATTAAAGCATCTCTTCAATTGTAAACTTTCTGTCTGAACTCAAGATTTTTTCAAAAACTTGCATTTTTGTTTAGTAATCAGATTTCAACGAGTGTAAATTAGAAGAGGAAGAAGGTGATGAGACTCAGAAGAAGATGAAGAAGTGTTATTATATCAGATACAGTTGTTGATTTGTATTAGACCACTTTTTTATTGTATAGTTAGATTGAAATCGATTTTAACAATTGAATTAGACTTGAATTTGTATAATAATTAGACTTGATTTTTATAGTAAGATTAAAATCGTTTTTTTAATTAGTAAAATTATTATATGATTTATCTGAGAATTTTTTGATGGTAAATCAATACTCAAGTATATAGTGTAGCCATTTGTTTTCCTCTTTTGTATTACAATTGAGACAATATACTCTAAATTATTGAATTTTTTGTTTGAAAATCTGAATGAATTGGTAAAAAGTTCGAAATTTTAAAGCCAAAATGTTTAAAAAAATTACTTAAAGTGGGAAAGAAAGGTGGAAAATCGGTCATAAGTGGTAAAAAAATCGGATGAAGATTCGAAAAGTTCAAATTTTTTGTGTGAAATTCAAATGTTTTGCGGAATGTTGTTAAAATATTTGTATTTTTAAAAACATTGTTATACTAGTTTTGTAGTTATGCACAAATACAAATAGTTATGCTTTGGCCATTTTAAAGAAATTATTAGTTTACTCTAATCTAAATTTATGATTAATAGTTTAACCAAGGATATTATGGTATTTTATAACATTTACAAAGATTACACACACTAATTTCAAAGTTTTATAATTCCTATACAAATTTGGTTCTATAATGGGATGCTATGCAACAAACTTTCCATATTTTAATAAGATATGTATGTATATATGTGAAAGATGCAGTGTGATTATATGAAATCGTTAAAAATATGATTAACAATAGGAGATTAAGTATATATGTGATATCATAAATGATAATATCCCCAATCATTTACATTCGTGAATTTGATTTTATCTCTTTGATTTCAATTAAACCGATAGATTGATCAAATAAACCAATAGATTTTTCTCTCTTTAATTTCAAGTAAACCGCTGGCTTCTTTGATTTCAACTAAACTGATGGATTGATCAAGTAAACCAATGAGATTTTTTCTCTTTAATTTCAGGTAAACTAATAAATTTTTTGATTAATAGTAAACCGATGGATTGAAATTAAAACCAACTTGTTGAATCAACTGATTGAACCAACTGAAAACAATTGATTTGATGTGAATCATATTGATTTTATGTGAACCAATTCCATATAAACTATAATAATACTTTTTTCTTTTGAAATAACGAGAATATAGCATGTTGGTGATCTTGTCGGTGAAATGATAAGAAGACAACATAACCCACCGATTAACCAATTAATATTAGCAATTACCGATGAACCGATCAAAATTATACTAATAGAAATGAACCAATCGTAAACTAATTAAACTAATTGTATGATTCACGTGAATATAAGCAGTAATGAATTTTAATATCAACGATACATAATAATTGAAAAATGTGAACTAACATATAAAATTACTTGAATGAACCAATTGATATTTAGTATTTATATCATGTGAACCAACATAAACTAATGTGTGAAATTAATTTGAACCAATTGATTTTAATTGAACCTACTGATTTTACGAATCAGTTTATTTTAATTTTATTTTAATCAAAATTTAAAAAACGTGATGAGAAAATTATTCTTTTCGGTGATTTCATTACACGTGAGCAATTGGTTCACGTGAGCAATTGTTTTCTCAACCAATTGTTTCAGGATTTTATTTTTTATTTTAATAAATATATAAAGGGCAAATGTGGAATAAAAGTAGAGAGGAGAGTAAGAGAGTATTTCGGTCAGAAGAAGAGTAGCTTAGTCAATTAGTGTTCAACTAAGAGTATATGAGTCATTGATTCTATTTTACGCCCCAAAAACAACTAATTACACACAAAATCCCTTTCGATTCTCTCTTTAAATATTTATTAATTTTAGTCCTCTTTTGTAATTATCTCTTATTCTAAAGTCGCATTAATGGATTGCTTAAGAACTTATTGCACATGCAGTAAGTACTAAATTTTTTAAAAGACAACAAATCGTATACTATTTCCTATCTCTGGGCATAAAAACCGGATTTGAAGATCCGAATCTGGATCCGACCTGAAAAAAAAGATCTAACCCAAACCTAAAAAATTTAATTACCTGAATGGATCCAACATTTTAGAAGTCGTACTTAATCTTGCCCAAATCTATCACTTTTGTGAGAATACATGCAACATCAAACACTTCCAAGCTATTATTACTTCTGAAACTGAAAGAGATCAGTGGTTTTGACTTAGAAATGATTGGTGTCACCAATTATGGCGTTGGTTCGGTTAAAAGGGACCAGCAAGTGGAGCTAGTAAGTCCAGCTTCGTCACCGATCCACCAGACATCAGGACCTACATCGGAGAAAATAACGGCTCTGGACTGAACCTAGTGGATCAAACTAAACCAAATATCAGAGAAATATTGCATGTCTTTTTCTTATTCTCCTTGTGCTCCATCTTATCAAACTTCTTTATTCTCTCCATACCTAAAAAGATTTGAATTTGGAATTGAAATCTAAAACCCATTTGACTACTGATATAAGAAAAGGAGCTTACTAACTTTGTTAGTAACTGTCATTTGACTTAGATAAAACTCGTTATACTCCAATGTCTTCCCGTAAGATTGATTGTGACTATTAGGGCCGTGACAATTCAATGTCAAATGGGGCATGCCTAGGCCCCCAATAATTCTTTTAAAATTAAGGCCACATTTTTGTTAATTTAATAATAAAGTTAGTTTTATTTTTATTTTTCTTACAACTATAGATATATTTATATATAATTATATTTTAGGATCCAAAAATTTTGTAATTTTTTAAATATAAATTTATGCATACCATTTAGATTTTTGTTATACTCAATATTATATATCTTATATATTAAAACAGGAAAAATTTTCATTTTGACTGTCTTATAAACTATATGATAAAATTAACATATGATTTGTAACAACCCTTAAAAATAGGATTAAGGTGAATTTGGTTATAAATTTTAATATAAACATTTAAAATTAATAAATCTAATAGATATTTTTGTCAACATTGGGCCACAACTGGTCGGCCCATTAGCCAAGTTCCTGCATAAAGCAGGCAACAAGACTCGATCCCTGGATGTGCAAGTGTGACTGCCTTTAGTAGATTTATCGTCTGTCACTAAAATAAAGGCCACTTGCAATAAAAAAATGAAAGGTTAAAATTTAATAAAATATATCGGATACAAATTTGGTTAGTGATCCAGTTCCGGTTTGGGTTTGGATTAGATTTTTTGGGTACATATATTTAGGAATCATTATGGTATTTTGTCGAGTTTGGTTCCTTTAATTTGATATTTTGTTCTTTTGATTTAAAACTTATTCATGTGTTTTTATTTTTTGGACATAGTCCGTTTTGAAATAGATCGAGTTTGGATTTAGATATTTTATATAAAAATTCAAAATTGAAAAATATTTGATATAAAAACACTAAAAAGTTAAAATTTGATTATTCATTTGGTTCTGCTTTGAATTTGGTTCGAATTTTTAGATATATATATATATATATATATATATTTAGAAGTCATTGAGATATTTTATCGAGTTTGATTATAGTTCGGGTTGATTTTGGTTTGTATTTTAGACCTCTAAAACAACATCTAGAAAACCATATTCAAAATATCAATACGTGTCTAAAAACCTAAATTAACACGATTGGAAAATAAATCAATCCCACGCTATAGCGTGGATATAATCCTAGTTTTATATATTAAAACGGGAGACACTTCATTTTGACCGTGTTATAAACTATAGGATAAAATTAACCTAGAGTTCATAACAACTCCTTAAAAATAGGATCAAGGTGGGTTTGTTACAGATTTTTAATACAAAAGTTCAAATTTAATAGTAAATAAACTAAAATTTAATATAAAAATATTTCAGTTACAAATTCGGTTATTGATTGAATTTCGGTTTAGTTTTGGATTAGATTTTTCCGGTACATAGATTTAGGGTGCATTCGGGTATATTATCGGATTTGGTTCATCTAATTTGCTATTTTGATTATTTGATGTAAGACATATTTAGATATTTTATTTTTCAGATATTGTTTGATACATTATACATCGAGTTCAGTTTCAGATATTTTTATATAAAATTCAAAATTTGAGAAAAAATTAATTAACAAGACCCTAAGATTGGTTATTGATTTGTTTCATATCGGGTTTGCGTTTAGTTTTTTTTTTTGATATATAGGCTTAGAATCTATAGAGTGTTTTGTAGGGTTTGGGTCGGATTAGATTGTTCTAATTCAGGTTGATTTTGGTACAAGTTTTGGATCACTAGAACAATATTCAATATATCAACACATATTTAAAAACTAAATAAAAATGGGTTGAAAAAACAATCAAATCCCATGCTATAACGTGGATTCAATCCTAATTTATATGTAATATAAGAATTATTATCGCTACATAGTCTGTATATACTATATAAAATTGTTATATTACTATTTTTTTTTAAATGTTGCCCTAGGCCACCTTATACTTGGGCATGACACTGACAATACCATGGAAATAGATAAATACGAAGGCTGATTTCACCTTCCGTTGCTGTAGCAGCTAGGTCCACCACGATGTTGCCGGCTCTGTCTCTAAAGAAGCTCAATTTGACAGAGAGAGAATCCATCATGGTGCTTCGCGGTGAAGATAACACGAGAAAAGTCAGAGTCTTCGGCAATTTGAACTCATTGAATGCATTGAGTTTGGTGGTGGGGTTGAAAACAGAGGGGTTGACTTTTCTGGTACCCCACTAAGTGTCGGTGAAAGTGTTGAGTCCGAAATGGAGGAACATCACCATGGATCCAATAACAAATTATTTGGTTTCTAGTTTACTATGCTATTTGATTTAGTCAATTTTGATAAAAATATTAAAATATAAATAATAAAAGATTTCGAGAATTGTTTTTATTTTAAAATAATTTATTATATTTAAATTACAAATTAGATTTTTTATAAAAAATAATTATAAAATAATTATGTTTAGTAACTTATTATATATATATATGTGTGTGTCTCTCTCTACACGTTCCCACCACATACTCGCTTCCTTAAATTTTAAAAAAACTCGATTTCACGTTTCTAAACGTTTCCGTTTCTACGTACCCGTTTCTGATTCCGTGCAGCTTTAGTTGAAAATGTGGGGAGGGATAAAATTGGAAGAGGATGTGGTTTCAAGGCAGTTGACATTGAGATGTCGAAGAGTGATAGTACCGAGAAAAAGAGAAGAGAGTTCATGGGAAATTGAATAGTTTTGCAGACTTTCTTTTTCTTCTTCCATCGAATGATATTGTCAATATGGAGTTATTTACTAATGATTGCTTAGAATGTTGGAAACTTATTGCAAACGTACCTACTATATATTATACTTTTGTTTAAGGACAATAAATATTTAATTAATATTTACTTTTTGTTTAAAGACAATAGTTAATACTTTCCCTGTTTCATAATATAAGTTGTTTTAGAAAGTTTTTTTTGTTTTAAAATATAAATTGTTTTACAAAACCAAGACAAAAAGTAAACTAAAAGTTAAATTAAACAATTTTTTATTAAAAAAAGTATTTTTCTTTCCTTTCTTTAATTAAATGTTGAGATAAAGTAATAAACTTTATTGAGAAAACAAAAAGCAAAAAATTTCTTAATAGATGTGCATTCAAACAAAACAACTTATAAAAAGAAACGGAGGGAGTAGTAATTTGAATATTATAATAAGAGATTTGATCCCAATGAAGATGACCAATCTTTTAAATTACAAAATCTTATGTTTGTACTGGATTTAACACATATATTAATTAAAAGAAATGAGGTAGGCAATTCTGTTTTTTAAATAGCGGAAATGAGTGATTACAAATATGTCAAAGAGGTCCTCTGCAGTTCTACAAGAGTAAGAGAGTTACAGTTTTTAGCCTGGACATAAATCATAAAATGAGAGAAAAATAAAAAGATCCTTTATGCTTCCAAATCTCTAGCTTTTTATAGAAGGATTATGGCTAGGGTTTCATGCTCCCACGCCTTGGTATGAGGCGTAAACAAATGGGGTCGGTATGTCACAGAACCAAAAATACGTCTATGCTTTTTCTAAATTTTTGCAGATGTCAGATTGTTTTTGTTGGGCAACATTTTGGCACGCTATTAATGTCGTGTTGTAGTAGGTTGATAGGCTTTTGACGAGGCCCATTTACTGAGGTTATGCCCTGAATATATTCTCAAGACTTGTTGTCATGGCCTGGAATGCAGTAGATCTTTTGTGGGCCAGATGACCTAAATCCATCTCCAACAATAGCCCCCAGTCTAATGACGAGGATGGAGTCGCCAGACTAATAAGAAAAGATGTATGAGCACGCGTGGATCCACTGCGCCACATGTCATTTTCTGATTTGATATCTTTCACTAGGGAAAGGTGCAAATAAAATTGAAGATATGATGTGATGGCTCGGTCGACGTACAATCCTAGGGTTATGATGAGCGAATTAATTATTGAGCGTGCTGGTTGTCATGCCTTGTGGTTATAAATGCAAGATTTCTATCCTATTTCTCTTCCATCTTTTGGCAAGCACCCTTAGAGAAAAATGTACTTCTATTCTCCTTTCTCTTTACTTTCCTCTCCTCCCCCTTTTTTTGCTTCGTAGTTTCTCTCGTTGAGGCAGTGCTTTGGGGTTCATGCCAAGATCTCGTTGTGGGATTTGGTGGAAAGGTCCACTGAGGAGGTTTGGAGTCCGGGCTCAAGGTGATTTACGATGGATCTTGGGTCGAAGTTTTTTGCCGAGAGTTATCTGTCGTGGAAAATTCGCTAAAGATTATCCAGCGTGGAGGTTTCACTGAGGGTTATCCATGATGGAAATTTTGTCGAGGAGGTTTCGTCGTAGAGATTATGCCATGTGTTTGCTTAGTTTGTGCTGGACCTTGACGTGAGAATCTCAATTTGTGTGGAGATTTGAAAAGGAGGCTCTGTCGACTTGTGTAGAGATTTTCCGAGGAAACTTAAAAGAGGAGAGGATCGATTTGTTGTGGAGCTTTTGATGAGTTTGTTTTGACAAGGCGGTTTTGCCAAGGAGATTTTGACATGGAAAGGGCTGAGATGCGCGGAGATTTTGACGAGGAGGAGCTCAAATTATGCCACGAAGGAGAAGGTTTTTGCCATGGAGAATATGGGCTCGTTCGCGTAGGCGTGGTTGGTGATGATGTGGGGTGAACGAGGAAGGCCTCCCATGGTCGGAGGCGTGGTTGGTGATGATGTAGAGCAGGGTGCATTTTGAGGCAGAGATGATAAGCCGTTGAGAGATATTGGTCCTGAGTTTGAAGTTGCCGAGGACGATTATTCGGAGGTTGATTCTGATTCTCAAGATAAGAATTGTCTCCAGCCGGAAGAGTATCAAAAAGTGTCTAAGTGGTTGAAGTCGTTGAAGGTTCCTTCTTCAAAGTGTTCAAAGAATTCTTTACAGAAGCTCGTAGATAAATTCCAGATTTCTTTGCCAGTGCGTCTTTTGGTAGCGGGGAAGAGAAAGCAACCATGGGATCCATCTTTGGGTTATGTCTGCTTGTATGAATATTTTTTAAGGACTGTGGTATGTAATTTATTTTAAGTTGTTTGTCACTTACTAAGCTTGTCGTCGTCTTTGCTATACACAGTTTCCCCTATCTCGATTAAGAACATTATGCCTTTGCTTGTCCTTGGTGTAAAGTGCGGGGTAAATGTGATGACACACTTTTTCGAAGAGGTTACACATCTTTTTGTTAACCCAAAGAATGATGGTACTTGGTATGTGAGTGCGAGGTGGAGGTGAGGTGTTGCTAATGGGTTCCCCACTAAGATCAATGGTTGGCGGGATCATTATTTCTTTGTGTGGGTTGATCATGCCTTGTTTCTGCAACCTCAACATTAGTATCACATTTGTTGGAACATGGTGCCTGGTAGGACTCCTGACGCTCGTGTTTTGTGGTGATCTCTATTTGGTTATTCTTAATGTTCATTTTTGTTTGCAGCTCGTCATCCTCTGATGCTTAAGGATCACCCAGAGGATGTCTTCGATGATTTTTGGCATATCAAACGGCTCAACGCTTCTCGTTGGCCAAACACCATACAAATAGAGTCAGGTGCAATTTTCAGCGTGTTAGTGCTGGTATGTTGTACATGTACTCATCCTCTTTTTTTGGTAGACATATTAAGTACTGAAATATTTGTGGTAGCATCGAGGAGGAGGATGGAGCAAAAAATGGGGATAACTGACTATGACAAGCTGTTTGCAGGAGAGTTGATGATTCTTGATTCGAATGACGCAGAGCCTGTTTTGCGTGGTGACTTGTCAGTGGTTCAAGAAGTCGGCATTGTAGAGGGGGAGGTGCCGACATGAGGGTGAGACCAAGCGAGGGTGGAGGTTCTCTGCACGCACGTCTCCTTGGCTTGCTACAGAGGAACTCGCCTGCTTTGGTTAGGAGGAATTCGAAGCGACCAATTGCGGAGGACATATAGAGGGTTGATGATGAGTCTGCTTAGAGTAGGAAGAGGAGCCATATCGAGGGTGTTGTGACAAAGGGGTCGAGAGCCAAGGGCAAATCGGTCTGTCCAAATTATGACTTCACCTTCAAATATAATGGGAGTAAGCTTATGGGCAAGGTTGTCTCGATGAGTTCTTGTTTGGGGTATTACATGCGGGGTCCCTGATAAGTGTGATTTTTAATGGTTTTAGAGCACTATTTTAGGTTGTTTTT
>OVBA01009215.1:0-11037 GCA_900406435.1 Lepidium aucheri | reverse complement strand
AAGCTCAGAAGATTAGTTTCTTCGCCTCTGTTCTTCCTTCTTCTCCTTCTACTCTGTTCTTAAGTTCTTAGTGTCATCATCCTCGGATTAACAATCTTGAGTAAAGTTCTTCATCTTGCTTTCGTCTAAGATGACATCTAAGTTCACGGCGATACCGGACCTATCAAAGCTCGCACCTCTCACCGGAGAAAATTACAGACGATGGTCTTAGGAGATGCTTTTCTTCTTTCAAGAAATCGGCCTCGATCATGTTATTCCTGAAGAATGCTCGTCAAGAGTTAAAGCTCAAAGTTCAGGTTCAGAAGGTCTCGTGTCGAAGAAGAAATCGGAAGGTTCTTTGGAAGATCAAAATAGATCATGTCGAGGACATATCCTGAAGCACCTCTCAGAAAAGCTATTCAATGTCTATATCGGCTTTGACTCTGTAAAGGATATTTGGAACAATTTGAAGAAGAAATATGGCTCTGAAGACATTGGAAAGAAACAATATATTACTTCTAAATGGACTTTGTTCTCGATCAAAGAAGACGCTCCAATCCTGAATCAACTACATGATTATGAACTCATAGTATCCAAGATTCAAGCAGAAGGAATGCCCATAGATGATCAACTTGCTGCACTTGTTTTAATCGATAAACTTCCACCTTCTTGGAATGATTACAGGTCTAAACTGAAGCACGACAAGAGAAAATGGAGTCTTGATGATCTGATCTCAGACATCATAATAGAAGAAGCTAATAGGAACTTTCAAGGTGATACTTCTAAGAACTCGGTATCAATAACAGCTGATGCTAATGTTGTAGAAAGTTCTGGTTCTAAAGGGAATGATAAGCTCAAGCCAAAGAAGAAGATTAGCAAGAATTCTTCAGAACAGAATGGTGACTTGAAGAAAAAGATCAAGTGCTGGAATTGCAATAAGAGGGGTCATAAGAAACAAGATTGCAAGTTGCTGCAGAAAGGGAAAAATGAATCGAAAGACAAAGTTCATATGACAGAGAATATTGTAGCAGTTGTGACAGAAGCTTATTCTCTAACAGATAAGGTTGAATGGATAATTGACTCCGGTGCAACACGTCACATTTGCAATCAGGAAAACTTTTTCAAAAACTTGGACAAATCTGTCTGTGAAGAAGTGTACTTAGGAGATGCTAGACCTCTGAAGCTCCCAGGAATTGGTGAAGTAGAACTGAAATTATCTTCTGGAAAAACTGTGACTCTTACCAAGGTACACTATGTTCCCACCATGCGCAGAAACATAATCTCCAGTGCTCTTCTCATGGTTGCAGGTGTAAAGCAAACCATAGAATCAGGTAAGATGGTTCTAACCAAGAATGGTGAATATGTGGGTAAAGCTTTTTGTATCAGAAACCTGTTTGTACTTGAAAGTGTTAATGAAATGAAAGAGGATTCTGTGTACTTGTCTTGTGATCTATCAACTTGGCATCATAGATTAGGACACATAAATGTGAAGTCTATAAGAAGACTGAGTGATCAAGATCTGATACAAGATAAATTGGGTAAAGAAATGTCTAAATGTGAAATATGCTCAGAGGCTAAACACTTTAGGAAACCGTTCGTGAATCCAATACACAAATCTTCACAAGTTCTAGATCTGATTCACTCAGATTTAGCAGATTTCAAAAACACAGTAAGTAGAGGTGGAAAGAGATACTACACAACATTTATCGACGATTGCTCAAGGTACACCAAAGTCTACTTTTTAAGCTCTAAGGATGAAACATTCAGTATGTTTGAAAGATACAAAGCAGAAGTAGAAAATCAACTTGATAAAAGAATTAAAAGAATCAGGTCAGATAGAGGAGGAGAATATGAAAGCTTAGAGTTCAAAAGGTTGTGTGAGAAGGAAGGTATAGTGCACGAGAAGTCAGCTCCTTATACTCCTCAGCAGAATGGGATTGCAGAAAGGAAAAACAGGACCCTAAAAAACATGATGAATGCGATGCTGCTTAGCTCAGGACTTCTTGATTCATTGTGGGGGGAAGCAATCCTATCAGCTACATATGTACTTAATAAAGTCCCTCACAAAGGGATAACCTCAACACCTTACAAAATATGGAAAGGCTTCAAACCTAATCTTTCATTCCTAAGAGTGTGGGGGTGTTTGGTAAAGGTAGGTATTTCAGGCTTCAAAAAACAAACGTAGGTTCAAAGACAGTAGATGCTGTGTTTGTGGGATATGCATCTAACTCAGCTGCTTATAGATGTTTGACGTTTGATCCAGTTACAAAAGTTTTCGGCCAAGTTCTGGAATCCAGAGACGTAGATTTCTTTGAAGATATTTTTCCCTATAAAGTTCCTTCTAAGTCTGCAGTTTTATCAGACACAAGTAAGAAGAGAACTACTGAAGTAGTGGATGAAGATATAGAAGATTCTGAGCTGAGAAGGAGCAAGAGAAACAGAACCTCAACAGATTATGGACCAGACTTCATTACTTATTTAGTTGAGGGTCTGAATGAGTTGAGTGAAGAGTTTGTTCTCACTTTCTTAGTAGAGGAAGATCCAATATCTTATGCAGAAGCTATGAGATCTGTTGATGCATTATTTTGGAAAGAAGCTGTGAATGAAGAGTATGAATCAATCACATCCAATCACACTTGGGAATTAACAGATTTGCCAAAAGGATGCAGAGTTATGAAATGTAAATGGATACTTAAGAAAAAGTACAAATCGGATGGCTCAATAGATAAATATAAGGCAAGACTGGTTGTACAAGGGTTTTCTCAAGTTCATGGAGTGGACTATTTCGATACATACGCTCCTGTTACAAAAGTAGCATCAATCAGACTACTGATAGGAATTGTAGCATACCATGATCTTATAATCCATCAAATGGATGTGAAGACTGCTTTCCTCAATGGAGATCTAACTGAAGAGATATATGTTAAGCAACCTGAGGGATTTGTGTTAGAAGGTCATTAACACAAAGTTTGTAAACTAAAGAAGTCCTTATACGGCTTGAAACAAGCACCAAAACAGTGGTTTGAAAAATTCTGCACTACCTTGATGGAGTTTGGTTTTGAAACGAACAATATTGATACATGTATATTCTGTAAGCAAATCAACAATGACTATGTCATAGTATGTCTATACGTAGACGATATGCTTATAATAGGAACAAGTATAGAAGTGGTGACAGAAACAAAAGAATTGCTGAACTCGAAGTTTAGCATGAAAGATTTGCAAGAAGTAGATGTTATTCTCGGTATCAAGGTAATCAAAGAAGAGAAAGGCTATTCACTCACACAAGGACATTATGTTGAGAAGATACTAAAGAGGTTCAACTACTGGGAAAAATCCAAGGCCAAGACTCCTTATGATCCTGCAGTTCTGTTGTGTAAAAACAAAGGAAAAAGCGTGAATCAGGCTCATTATGCAAAGATTCTTGGGAGTGTCATGTATCTCATGAACTCTACCAGACCAGATATTGGCTATGCAGTCAATAGGCTTAGTAGATATACTCAATGTCCGGGAAAGGAACATTGGAAAGCTTTAGAAAGGCTAATGAGATATTTAAGAGGGACTATGGATTGGAAGTTGCATTACAATGGTTCTTCCTGCGTCTTGGAAGGTTTATGTGATGCAAACTGGGTGAGTGATAATGATGAAGTAAATTCCACAAGTGGATTTGTCTTTACAATAGGAGGAGGAGCTATAGCTAGGAAATCTACAAAGCAAGCTTGCATAGCCCGATCCACTATGGAGTCTAAACTCATTGCTATGGAACTGGCTGCGCAAGAAGCAGACTGGTTGAGAAGTGTACTCTCTGATCTTCCCATGATAGCAAAGCCTTGTGCATCAGTCTCATTGAGATGCGACAATCAAGCAGCTATGACTATAGTTTATAATAAGTTGTATAATGGGAAGAAGAGACATATCAGACTGAGACATAAAGTGATGAGAAGTTTAATGGAAACTGGTACAATCTCACTTGAGTATGTCAAGTCTGCAAATAATATTGCGGATCCTTTTACAAAGGTTTTGTGTGGACAAAAAGTCATGAACACGGCAAAAGCTATGGGATTATTGGACTGCAACAGTTAAGGTATTTGGAGTTACTACTGCACATGTCTTCGGCCAAAGATACTATAGTTCAAAGTTCAAAACGAAAATACCTTAACTTAGTTTGCTGTCTGGATTGTTTGTCTAAAAAAGAGATACGGATAAGGAAAAGTAATACTCAAAGTGTGCTTGAAGTATAATGTGTCTTACCGTATAAAATTGCTACTTGTGATAATCTATTCTTATAGATTTCTAGTAATGAAATGTGGTTAGAATGTAAATTCATTATGTAGCATAGATTCTTTAAAAACATGATTCAAGTTCTCAGGAACATCATGAGCTTGATTCGATTGCCGTATGATATAAAGTGGGGGATTGTAGGAATTAATTGTTTATATCAAAGAACTCAGAGTATTAGCTCTAGTAAACCTGAGTCATCAGATATAACAAAAATACACATGTCCTTAGATCCTTATAGGTTAAGGTTTATTCTTTAACGGAATTAAAAACAGAGCATGAGCTATATATATGAATAGCTTAGTTCGATAACAGAGAGATAGAGATAATAACAACTAATAAAAGAGAGATAAGTAGATAATACAGAGAATTCTCTTTTTATCTTCTAGCATTATTATCTCTCTATAATCGAAGATTAAAAAGGATCTTGAAAGCTCGAGAGACGCAAGCGTTTTTCATGAGTAACAGAGAAAAGCTCTGAGTAAGAAAAAAAGGTTTCTCAGTTCTTCCATTGAAATAAGAGGGAAACTTTACTCAAGCTCAGAAGATTAGTTTCTTCGCCTCTGTTCTTCCTTCTTCTCCTTCTATTCTGTTCTTAAGTTCTTAGTGTCATCATCCTCGGATTGACAGATATTATTATTATATTGACTAAGACTATAACTAAATCAGATATTATTATTATATTGACTAAGATTATAACTAAATCAGAATTAAATAAAACGTCCATCGTCACTTTGCCGCATTTTTAATGCATATGGAAGTAGAACTCTGCATTTGATAGTAATCAAATTATATCATCCGTAAACTATATGAAGTCTTGACTGTCACGCATTATCGAATAAAAATCTTCCTATCAACAAGAGACATACAAAGTTTGTGAAGAGGAAATGGACGAAGACGTTTAAACTATTTGTATTTTTGAGATCATTTTATAATTCGCTTTTAGTCTTAGATCTTCCTTCAGTTAATACCAATTTAACCCCTAGAGACGGAGTCTATAACTAAATTCTCAAATTCGACCCAAACCGATCAAATCAAACTATTTAAATTTCCAATGTATCCAAATAATCGAATAAATTTTGATCATAAATTATTTTAGGTCTAGTTAGGAATCAAATCCAAAATATAATCCAGTCATGAGAATATAAAGTTTTTTTTTAAAAAAACATTATCATCTGCTTTTATTAACTTGAAAGATTGTAATTTTTATTGAGGATAGAGGTTATACATCTAGGAATCAGTGGATATAAACAAAACATTATATCAGTATTATGATATCGTGATAGGGCATCTGCAACTATAAAAATATAAAGTTTATACCCAAACATATCCAAATGAATTATTTAGATTAGTAACTAGTTATAAAAATAAAATTTGAATGAAATAACTGACTAAAATCGAATCTATTAACATTATTCGGTTCCAAAAGTTCAAACTGAACCAAAACCAAATTTTAATAATAACCGAATAGATATTAAACTTTGAAATAAAATAAAAACTATAACCGAACTGGTAATCGAATCGGTCCAAACGCACAAGCCTACCAATNTTAAAAAAAAAAAAAAAAAAAAAAAAAAAAAAAAGAAGGAAGAGAGTTGGTGAGGAAAGAAAAACTAATTTGATTTTTTAAATAATTAATTAGGTTGGATTTACGCATTAGGCAAAAAATAGTGATAGGAATATTCTTCATGATTCCGTTCAACATTCCAAAACAATGCAAACTTCCGAATTTTCTCAATCTTTTACTAAACCCAAACTTCTCTCTGCTTTTCCATTTGGCGCTC
The DNA here is from genome assembly GCA_900406435.1 of Lepidium aucheri. Classification (NCBI taxonomy): domain Eukaryota; kingdom Viridiplantae; phylum Streptophyta; class Magnoliopsida; order Brassicales; family Brassicaceae; genus Lepidium; species Lepidium aucheri. Next base: position 4,996 of record OVBA01009215.1, on the reverse strand, counting down.
ACTAACAATACCATCATGACGTTAGAGAGTTACGCCGGCGATGTTCACACCGTACCTCAATCGGAGAATTCACCGCCGACGGTGACGGAGATTGAGAAGGAAAGAAGCGGTGAGCTTTTCGTGCCACCTCTTAACTTCGCTATGGTTGATAATGGAATTTTCCGTTCTGGTTTTCCTGAACCTGTCAGTTTCAGCTTTCTCCAGTCTTTACGACTCCGATCTATCATGTAAGTTCTCTAGTTTCACTCAATTTTGATGTCTAATTAGTAAAATCGTAGGGAATCGCTAAGTTACGACAATCTCTTTTGAATACTTGATATGGAGGTATAAGAGCTAAGGTTTATAATATTGCGAAATTTGAAATGGTTAAAAATTCCACTGTATTTGTCTCTGATCTCTTGATTATTGGTCGTAGATATTTATGCCCTGAGCCATATCCAGAGGTGAATAGAGAATTTGCAAAATCAAATGGGATCCATGTATTTCAATTTGGAATCGAAAGATGCAAGGTGAGATTGTTGATACTTGCTCTCGTTACTTCGCTTCCCATGATTTCGTATTAGCTTGAGTGCAAATACTTAATCGATGTATCTGAAGCTTTGAATCGCATCTTCTTAGTTATATAGTGTGAGGTTATATTGTTGCTTCAATATCTCATCCCAAAATGATCTCTCAGATTGATAAAATGATTACTCTTTCTGGAATCTCAAGGGAATGGATCATTAAGGTTTTTTTATCATAGAATTGCCCGAGCTCATCCATCAATATTTCTTATATGCTTCTTCTTGGTTGTAACTTCTGTATAGAGCTATGCAAAGTTGATGAATTGACATATTCTGCAGATAAGTTGATGGTTCTGTCTGTTTTCAATTCTCAGGAACCTTTTGTTAATATCCCTGATGAGGTAATCCGAGAAGCATTACAAGTAGTTCTAGGTACCCTCTCTCTTGTCTCTTTGAAACCTCTCTGTCATTAAGTCTATGTTTTGAATGATCATGTTAATCCTGAGTTCTTATTGCCTGTTGTACCAGATACAGAGAATCATCCTGTCTTAATTCATTGTAAAAGTGGCAAGGTAAACTGCAATCTAGCACTTTTGTGTAAACTCTAGTGTTTATGATCATCAAATGGATCTTAATCTATTCTCTCTCTGTTGCAGCATCGGACAGGTTGTCTTGTAGGCTGTGTGAGAAAGATTCAAAGATGGTGTTTATCTTCCATCTTCGACGAGTACCAGAGATTTGCAGCTTCAAAAGCTAGAATCTCAGATCAGAGATTCATGGAACTATTTGACATCTCCAATCTAAGGCATTCACCACTCTCCTTCTCATGTTCCAAGAAGTTTAACAATTGATTACTAAAATCATATAGTATAACACCATATTAAAAGTATAATAGTCGTTTTAGTTAGGCATCAAATGGGCAATATCTATCATCCAATAATAAAGTTTATTCCAAATTATATAAAAATAAAACAGATCGGATAGTACAAGAGTCTAAATGCTATCATGTAGAACAAGTTTGTCATGAATTTTTGTATCCAACTTAAATAATCTCATATTCAATTTAAATATTTGTTACTAAATTTAAAATAATTCGATTTAAAGAGTAAAATACTAGTATGATAGTAATGAATTCAATCGTATTTCTGAAGTAACTGAAAGCTTTTTAAACCCTGCGAGACACGAGTTTCAAAACAGTCACTCTCTCTCTCTTTCCCTCTATTGGCCTCTTCTCTTCAATGGAGGAGGTTTTCTTCAGATTTTGTTCTTATTAATTTTTTTGCTCCTGAACCTCTTCTCATAGCCGAGACTTTCTTCCGATAACATAATCGATAATGAGTGAAATCGGTGTTGAACAGCCTCAGCCTGAGACGCCTCAGTCGACTACATTTCTCGATTTGCTTCGAATCCAGATGGACGGTCTTGATCGAAACAGGAGAAGGAAACGGTCACTTAAGGAACGGCTAGGATTCAAAAGAATCGGATGTTGTGGACCCTCCTGGGGTTTAGGGTTTACAAGTAGTAACTCTCGCGTAGACGAATCATTTGAAACCGGATTCGTTTCCGGGTCGGATCACGAAACGGGTCGGAGTATGAATCTCGCGACGGCGTTAGCAGCGGAGAGACATTACAGAACGGAAGAAACGGCTACTTCTGGGAGTTTGACGCCGTTAAGAGTTTCGTTAATGAGATTGCTAGAGGAAACGGCGGTGGAAGGGAGGGAAACGGAGAGATTAACGGCATCATCGTCGGTTAAAAATGGTAATGATTCAGTGTGTTGCGTGTGCATGGGAAGGAAGAAAGGAGCAGCGTTTATCCCATGTGGACACACTTTTTGCAGAGTGTGTTCTCGAGAGGTGTGGCTTAACCGAGGCTCTTGTCCCCTCTGTAACCGTCCGATCATTGAGATCCTCGACATTTATTGAAACAATCTAATCCTACGGCTGATAGAAGTCCAGTTGCACGTGACTTCAGTGAGGTGGTTCCTAGAGATTCACGAGAGTGTTACATATGAATTTAATTACGGTGTTTATGTTTCTCTTATTGGAACTGGAGTAATATTTTAAAGATCATAATAAATTCNAAAAAATTTTTTTTTTTTTTTTTTTTTTTTTGGCGATCGATCGATTGACTACAAATATGTGAAAATCAGTACAAACTTTCTAGGAAAAATTTAATGAAAATGGTTAACATAAATTCTAGTAGCACGTACGAATTATATTTAGAATTATTCATTATTAAGATATATTTGATGTTTAATATAAAAAACTGAAAGACAACCGGAGTGGTTAACAACGTTCCCGATCCCTAGATTTAAAGAAATAACACTTATATTTATATCAAATGGCTCCTAAATCATCTATAGCGATATTTTTTTCCGGTCTTTCTGGTTCAACCGGAGTGGTTCAACTAAGATAACTATTATCAAAGGATTCTTAAGAATTTCTTAAATTATTTTATTATTAAAAATTTTAAGAATCTCTATAAAATTTTTTTATTTAAGACTCTCTTTTCTTAGATTATTTTATTATTAAAAAACTTCTTCTCTCATCTTTTTACTCTTTTTATTTTTTTACTCTGTCTCCTATATTTTTACTCTCTCCTCTTTTTACTTTCTCCTCTTTTTTACTTTCTCTTTTTTTTTACTCTCTTTCCTCTTTTACCCCTCTTTTTTCTCTCTCTTCCCTTTTTCACTCTCTCTTCTTTTTTACTCTCTCACCTCTTTTTACCCTTTCTCCTTGTTTACTCTAACTCCTCTTTTCACTCTCTCTCCTCTTTTTTATTCTCTCTCCTTTTTTTACCATTTCTCCTTTTTTACTCACATTTTTTTACTCTCTTTCATCTTTTTTACTCTCTCTCCTCTTTTGACTCTTTCCCTTTTTTTACTCAGTCTCATCTTTTTACTTTTTCTCATCTTTTTAGTCTCTCATCTTTTTAGTGTCTCTCCTCTTTTTTACTCTCTCTCCACTTTTTCACTCTCTCTCCTTTTTTACTCTCTCTCATCTTTTGTCTCTTTCTTCTCTTTTTTACTCGATCTCATCTTTTTACTCTCTTTCATCTTTTTAGTCTCTCTCATCTTTTTAGTTTCTCTCCTTTTTTTACTATGTCTCATCTTTTCACTTTCTATCCTCTTTTTTACTCTTTCTCTTCTTTCTTACTCTCTCCTCTTTTACCATCTCTCCTTTTTACTCTCTCTCTCATCTTTTGACTCTTTCTCCTCTTTTTTACTCTCTCTCATTTTTTTATGTTCTTAAGAACCCCACTTTAAAAACTTCCCATTAATTCTTTATAAAAATTATCCACAACAACTTTTAATTTTAAGAACCCCACTTTAAGATACTTCCAATAATAATGCTCTTAGACCAAGAACAATGCAAGGTTCTTGGCTCAGTTTTCAAAAAAATAAATAATAAAATATTAAAAAAATTTAAGAAACTGTCTCCTACACCTCTTATTTNGGCCCCACGACACGTGGTGGCCCACGATTGATCTGTTTTCTAATTTTTTTTTAACAAAAAAAAAATAAATTAAAAAAAAAGAGGTTGAGCGTTGCTCTTGCTCTTAGCAGTATTCACAGCGAATCTGTGGGTCTCGAGACGGTTGTTAACTTGATGCATAGTTCGAGGACCATAGAAAAGTGATCAAAACCAGTTTTTGATGTAACTTATAATATTACTACACTAGATGATGTCCCATACTATGCACGAATTAGATAATATTTGTTTTATTTATTTATGGTTTGATTTATATATGTAAATTTATTAATTACTTAATTGTATATATATTTCATATATTAAATATAAATTTACAGTGATCACCAATATCTATTGTACACGAAATATATTTTTTATCTCGTTTTACTTAAGTTTTGATGCATTACAATTTTACATATAAATTTTTTTGACCCGTGTTATTTACATTTTGACTCATGTTCATTTATGTTTTAGACTCGTTTATAACTTAATTTTTAGACCTATATTTATTTAGGGTTTTGACCCTGTATTTAATAGGTTTTAAGAACTGTTTAATTTTGCTGTGTTATACATTATCGATAGAACACATATTTTTATTTATTAATATTATAAATAATTTATCAAATATAAAATAATATATATATATATATATAGTTTTAAACTCGTATTCATTTAGGTTTGTAGATTCATACATATTTTTGCTTTATTGTATCAATTTGACATATATTTTTATTTATTAATATTTTAATCAATTCAGCAAGTATATACTAATATAAATGTATGTATAATTATCTTATTAATATGCATTTGTAGATTAACAAAACTGGTATTTAATATAACTAATATAATTTTTAGTTTTTGAAAACCTGAAAGTTGATATTATTAGTTATTTAGTTTTTATAAGTGTCCATAGCATTAGTTATTCCTTTTGTTATCTTATAACTAAAAAATATATGTATTTATATCTTTTGAATATAAGTAATGTTTTTGTGAAAAAATGATTTATTTCCTGCATATTTA
>OVBA01009214.1:0-11040 GCA_900406435.1 Lepidium aucheri | reverse complement strand
CCTTATAAATTTATAAGGTCTCTTATAAAGCCTTATAAATTTTTATAAGCTATCTTATAAATATTTGTAAATACACTATAAATTTTTGTAAACACCTTATAAATTTTTTATAAATACCTTATAAATTTTATAAGCTATCTTGTAAAGCCTTATAAATTATATAAACTATCTTGTAAAGCCTTATAAATTATATAATCTCTATCATAAAGGTTAATAAATTTTATAAGGTTTCTTATAAAACTTTATAAATTTTATAAGCTCTCTTATAAAACCTTATAAATTTTATAATCTCTCTTATAAAAAATTTTATAAACTTCTTTATAAATTTTTTTGGCAGGAAAATTTTCTCGTAAATCGGAAAATATTTTGGCGGAAAATTTTTTTTGGCGGAAAAAAAATTTTTTAGCGGGAAAAAGTTTTTTGGGGGGGAAAAAATTTTGTAAAAATGTAAAGAAATAATAATATAAGGGTATTTTAGTTATTTTTTCATAATGAGGGGCATTTTTAAAAAATGTCCAAAAATGAAGGCATTGATGAAAACATCCTTCTTTGAGAGGCATTTTTGCAATTCTCCCTTATTGATATGCCCTTACATGTTAAAATGATTCTCATTTTAGAGTTTATTATGGTCTCGAAAAGAAATTAAAATAATTCTCATTTTGCATAAATTTTTTAAATCATAATTAATAATTTATTTAGCCTTTTTCATTTGTTCAATTTTCAACTTTTTTTATCTCATTAAAAAAGAGTAGAAAAGAATGTAAAAATATCATATTTAGTCAAAAGTAGTTTAATCAACGTTGTGTTTAACTCATATAGAAATTGTTTTTTTCTAGTTTTTGTTTGATTTAATCGTTTATGTACCTTTGAATTGGTGCTTTTTTTACTTAAAATCGAAAAAAAAAAGTTTTGTTTCAAATAGAAAACCTTGAGAATGTCGGACCGTCTCTAGATCTATCTCCTGTAAATTTTTTCTCATTGGAGCTTTTATCTTAACAGAAATTTAATTAGTTGACAAAAAAAAAGGTTAAATGTTTATAATGTCTATAAATTCTTATCGTATTTCGATTTTTGTAATATGGATCGGACCTTATCAGTCCAACGATGAAGTAATATATGAAACTATCTGAATAATTTGATTGATTTTACCTAAACAAAATCAATTAACCAGCTAATTTTATTACACATCGTCTCGCACGAAACAAAAGAACTAAGTACGAAAGAATTTAAGAAAAGAAGAAGATCATGCATGTTCTTGATCGTCCTCTGCAAGCATATACCTTTTCCAAAACCAATGTCGTTTCCACACAGACTCTCTCATTTCATCAATGGCGATTCCTTTTGTCTCTGGTACGAAGAACATCGCAAATAGTCCCATAACAACAATCCAAGCACTGAAGAAGAAGAATATTCCTGACCTCATCTTGCAAAGCATTGATAAGAAAGCTTGCGCGATCACGAACGTAAAGAACATGTTGCAGGAGACTGCAACAGCGAATCCTGCAGTTCGAGTCTCTAAAGGGAACGTCTCGCTAGGGATTAACCATCCTAATGGTCCCCATGACCAAGCGAATCCCATCACGAATACACATACAAAGATCACTACTACTATGGCTTGTGGCCTCCCTAGTGCTCCTGTTGTGCCTAAGTCCTTGGCTAAGAGGATCCCAATGATCAACTGTTTGAAGAAATAGTTAGTTACTTGTGGAAAAAGAAACCTAATTTAAGTTACTTGGGGGATAAGAAACATATATGGACCTGGCAAACGAGCATGTGAACAGAGGACTGGAGAAGAAGAAATCTCCGGCCGGTTTTGTCGACGAGGTAAATCCCAACTAATGTACTGAGAACGTTGATTGTTCCGGTGACAACCGCAGAGAGAAGAGCTGTGTCACTACCTAATCCAACAGTCTGGAATAGAATTGGTGCATAGAACATAATTGCATTGATTCCGGTGAATTGCTGGAACAATTGGAGAAGCATTCCGATTATGAATGGTGGACGACTCACTGGCTTTAAGAGTTTCCTGTAAGGGTCCTTGACTTGTACAGCGATGTCACAAGCTTGGACTATTGTTTCATACTCTTTTGTAACATCATCAACACCTCTGATCTTCCTTAGAGTATCTTTTCCTTCTTCGTTCTTGTTTCGTTCGATGAGGCTTGTAGGCGTTTCGCAGATAAGCAGTGAACCAAAGAGGAGGATAATGGCTGGAACTCCAGCTCCACCGAGAGCAATTCGCCATCCGTTAGGATGAATCGTTGAAGTAAAGTAGTTAACAATGGTGGCGATTAGGATTCCAATTGTGACCATTAGTTGGAATATAATGTTGAGACCTCCTCTGAGGTGTGCAGGAGCAATCTCAGAGAGGAAAAGCGGTACTGCCTACAAATTTCAGGTACATTCAATGAAGTTAGGTCATTTCAATCCCGATCTGACATGTTTTGACACCTGCAATATTCAAGATATATACCTGATTGCCAAAGCCGACCCCAAAGCCAAGCAAGATTCTTCCAATGATCAACATGACTAAGTTAACGGCTCCAGCAGTGAGGCCTACACCGATTAAGAAAAAGATCGAAGCAAATTGCATTGTTGGCTTCCTTCCGAGCTTAGAACAGGTGGCTGAAGCGAAGAAGCTGGCTACGAGTGCAGCTAGGTAAAGAGAAGATGTGAATAGTTGCAAGAACTGGTCATCGAACTTGCAGTAGTTGTTTTCATGAACATGCTGCTTTTTCTCCCAAACCACTGGGAAAAACTCCTTCAGGAAATCGTCCATCGCCGTCACTCCACCTTTTCAAATCACAGGTTATAGACATTGTTAGCTAAAACAAAGCAAAGAACAGGTGTCTTAAGAAGCAAGTTTCTGTTTCTTGATAAGCAAGTAAAGGATCGAAAATAAACCGGAAATTCCGATGTCGTAACCGAAGATCAAACCGCCAACAGCAGCAATTATGACGCAAATGAAGACATAGACAGTCATCTTGGCTTCGAAACCTTGAGCATTCCCATGTGATACAACAACAGCCATGTTTTATAATAACTTGATCAGATAACCACCACTCAAACTCAGGCTGAACAAGGAGACAGAGACTCTACTTAAAAAGGAACAAACTCAGATTACATACTTATAAGAGATGAAGATATGACAGGGTCAAAGACAAAACTGGATAAGATTCAGACTTGTCTAAATATGGAATTCTTCTATATCCAAATGCGAGAGATTCGGGTCTGTAAATAGGTTTTAGATCACAATCTTGGTTTTTCTCTTTCCTATTGTTTTTGTGTTACACAGTCAAATCTTACTGTCCCAAAACAGATCAGGCTCTGCCACTCAAGTTCATTATAACGGCTACAATTTAATGTTTTCCCCAAAAACAGATCAGACTCAGCAGCTAAAGTGTTTATCCCACACATAGGGATTTGGGAGATTTGGTTATGATTCGATACAATTGTTGACAGATAAGAGTAACAAGGTTGAAGAAACGACATTATCTGTATATACACATATACTTAAGAACTGATTCATAACCAAAACCTTCTGTCAGAAAGATAACATAGCTTTAGTGTAGCTAGCCCTTTTATTATCTTTATTACTAGCATTGAATCAATATGTGGCATGAAAAACAAAAACAAAAAAAAGAAATACAAAATGGGATGATATCAATCTTTTGAGTGGGAATTTTTATTAATCACAAAGATTTATTAGCAGAGGGATCAGAAGCAGCAAGCTCCTTGTACATGTTTGTTATTGCTTCTGCAAAATATTCCTTTGCTTGTGGTCTCTTGATCTGCAAGGTTTTTAACCAAATTCTTCTGCCTCAATATCCATATTCACAATTGGTATCCTCAATTATCTCAAATGAGTCTCACTGAATTTACCTTGAATGTTGGAGTTTGCAGACCATTTTCAAGTGTAAACGGCTCCAGCACCAAAGTCACTGCCTTTGCAAACTCAAAGCCTCTCAGCTGCATCAAATGTTATTGTTTTTATACCAATCAGTAATTGTGTCTTTGAGAATATTATAGAGAGATGGAATAAATAAACAAAAATGTTTTCTGAGATGCATTGCCTGAGCTTCTCTTCCAACAGCGTCCATGTCATTTAGTACTGCTGCTTTCAATTTCGGGTTATTGCACAATTCTCTCGGATCTCCATACTGCATTTAGCATAGTGGAATATAGTTAGTGTTACAGTGAGAGCTTTTGGTGTAGAAGACATATATTACCTTGATGCCTTCTGAAGCAGCCCAGCTTTTAAGCACATCTGGATCAACCACTACAACAGCTACCAATGATGAATTGAAGCTATCACCTGCAAATTGGAAACAGGTGAGATGGGGAAAGTATAGAGAAGCAATGCTAAACAACAATTACAATAATTATATTATACCATATATGAAGCATTGGGACACAAATTTGCATTTGGCATAAACGTTTTCAATTTTCTCTGGAGCTATATACTCCCCCTGTGCCAATTTGAAGATGTTCTTCTTCCTGCTCGAATAATGAGAACATATTACTGCGATGATTCTAGGTTCAAAAGATAACAACATACTACTTCCGTCACATTTGCAGACATCTCTTAGTGTTTGTATCATCAGTAAGAAGTAAACTCTAATTATGGGGTGAGAAAATACAGAAGAAAAACAGGCTCAATCATTGTAAACAAAACAATAAAGTGATTCCAAACCTGTCAATAATTTTTAGGCGTCCTCCCGGCAACCACAGACCTATATCTCCAGTGTGAAGCCATCCATCTTCATCAATCACCTCTCTCCTGAAAATTATACATTTTACAGCAAACGTTGAATTTTTAATACACTTTGGTGGTGAAAGAGAATTTGCAGTTATGCAGGTGTTCATACGTTTGAACTTCATCTTTGTAATAGCCTCTAAATATGATAGGACCCCTAACACATATTTCGCCGCGAGGATGAGGCTTATCTGCTGATGTATAGTTCATTTCAGGGACGTCCACAAGCTTTACTTCTGAAAAAGAAATGCATATTAAATCCCATAGCGGAGACAAACTAAATATTTAGTTCCAATCACTCTACTTTTCTAATCCAAGATTCAGTAAAAAACTCTTACCACAAGCTGGATTAGGAGAGCCAACATGTCCAGTGAGGTTATCACCCTCGTCCATTCCACTAATAACACAAGATGTTTCAGTCATTCCATATCCCTCTGATAGTCTTCCTCCAAAGCATCTGGAGTAGTCAACAGATAAAAGAAAATCAAAATCTGATGACCACCAAAATTTTGGGAAACCAAAGCCAATGTAAATATTCATGAGCTAGGGAGGGAAATAGATTGCAGGGTGTTGAAAAGTGTTATATTTATGAGGATGAAGTCTACGAACACATTCTTTTAAAAGCAATAAACTTACATTTTCAAAAATTCCATCACTTCAGGAGATAGAGGTGAAGCCCCAGACGTCATAACACGAACCCGCCCTCCAAGTCTGTTCTTTATTTTATTAAATACCAACCTGTCCCATATGGGAGAAGCAGTCTTTCCTGAACCAACAGTATCCATACGAAGGAAATCAGAACCCATAGGCCATAACTTTATAGTCGGTATTAACAAAATCTTTTTGTCAACTCTTACAACTCAACAGTAATTAAAATTTCGCGCTACGCTACAGAACTACATAGCCTTGTTTTCAATATGTATATAAGCCTACTAGGAACAAATAAAGTTTATGTGCTTAAGAGGGCCTACCATTCATAAGAGCCTGCTTCTTTGCATTATAGGCAGCATTGAAAAGCCTCTCTTTCAGCCCACCAGAGGTTTTTACGGCATTAATGATACTGCAACAACAATATAACCACTAATTCAGTGAATTACCAATAGTAGCAGAGATTACAAATCATCAAACTGAAGCCAAGTTATTACCCAGCATATATTCTATTGTATAATCGAGGGACGCTGCTGAATATAGTAGGCCTCAGAGCAGCCAAATCATCCAATAGTTTCATATTATCCTGCAGAAGTTTTCACACGTGGTATTCCAATTAAATCAAAAGAAGAGGATTTCAGACAAAGACCAGAGCACCAGTGAATAGGAAATTTATCAAAAGCATGAGAGAGGAGATAAAGAAAGAATACTAATAATATTCAGACATTCTGCCTTCAAGTTTATAAACCATATATTTGGCATAAGTTGGATTTTAAACGTGAAGGCAGAATGTCTGTAATTTAAAACAAACATATGCCAGATAGCTGGCTCAAAGGAAAGAGTTCAGTTTCCAACCCCTTGGTAGAATCCAACAGCAACTCCAAAGTATACTGTTAGGATCTGATTTGCTCGTTCGTAAATGTGTGCCAGTGGAAGATATGAAATGTAACTGGAAAGTAGAAAAGAATAAAAATAAATTGGTTAACAAAACAAAGACCATTTGAGAATGGAATATTTCAGAAGTGAGATACATGTCATAATAAATACAAAGGATAACATTGAGATCTTTACAATTAATGAAAAGAAGCAAAGTACTTACATATCTGAAGAGAAAAATTTCACACTATAACTGGTGCCAGCAACATTTGCAATCAAGTTTGCATGAGTTAATACAACTCCCTTTAACACATTTAGGATAAAATAAACAGTAATTTAGATGCTATAGTCCACATAAATGTGAAATGAAGAACAGTACTATTCCAAATTTGAAGACCAACAGAAATTTAAGTGAGCAAAACCTTGGGGGTCCCAGTTGTTCCGCTGGTATAGCATATGGTTGCAACATCATCGGGCTTTGGTGGAAAAAATCGCTGAGGATTACTGCGACCCTGAAACAGATTCGTTTGGTTAAAAAACAATGAAACCAGCATGTACCACAACTGAGATACTAATAATAGTATGACTCATAATAACACTGGTATACACTTGCAATGAGTGAATGTCTTTAGTTCTCCTTATCTATAGAAAACGGATATTGCATTGCAAAATCCAGAGAAGAAAACAGATAGGAGTGTGCAAGTACCTGATTTAGTAATACCGAATATGATACAACTTGCACTCCTGCTGATGCGGGAAGTGAAGGCAAACTATCAGGCACCCCTCCAACAACCTACTTAGTCCATGAGAAGTATCACAAACAGAGAGAAGAGAGAACTTATAAGGAAATTGTAGTCATATTACTCAAACAGTTGTCAGCAACCAAAAAAGAGGTTACTTCATACCACAACTAGGCGTACACTTGGCATCTCAGACAAGCAGCTAAGTAACTGCAAGCTCCAACGACAATCCAAACAGGAAACCAAGCAAAGAGAAATCAGTAAAACGAGTTTTAAGCTATAGCCTATATAGTACGAGCAATTATAGTAAAAAATCAGCAGCATTTAATTAAAGGGTAGAGAGATTTTTCTAAAATCTCACTATCATCCAAGTACAGTTAGAAAAAGAGAAAATAACGCAAGAAGTAGATTAATCAACTTACGGAGTTTAATGTCTCTGCCACACAAAATATGGCTTGCAGAGTTGCATGATTGACAATAAATTTTACAGCATCAGGGCCTTCAGCAAAAGAAAATAAGCATAGTTAGAACAGTACTAAGAAACGTGCAATGGAAACAATTCGCTGAAATCAGATACTTACCAAGAGTATCATACAAAGGAACAGATACATAAGAATAAGAAGCACAAGCCTGATCAACGATGAGCCACTCTGGGCGATTGATAAAGTAAATTCCAACAGATGATCCCTGGTACAAGAAAGTTAGAAACTTGAGTCAGCTGCAAACGTCAAGATCAGTGGAGAAGGAGACTGTAGACTAAAATAAGTTACCTGGGGGATTCCGTGATGAACTAAACCCGAACCTAGAGCAGTTCTTGCTGTACCAACTTCTCCATAAGTCATCCATTTGTAGCTAGAGAAGAATAAACCAAAGTCACGTAAGAAGATAGCTTCAAAGAAGCTACAGTTTCAGAAGCTATAAAAGAAAGCATACACATAAATAGTAAGTTAGCAGCTCACTCTCCAACAGTTCCGTCGACTCGAACACGAGTTCCTAAGTATTTGTAATCTCGAAAATCATGAACAGCATGCCTACATAGTCCGAGAAACAGTAATAATCAGAGAGATACTAAAATTGATTATAGAAGAAGAATGGTGATTTGAATCATACTCAAAGTTGTCATGAAGAGTGGCGATGTCAGGATGATCTGGGAATCTGCTAACCAGCTGAAACGGAGATTTTGCAGATCTGACAAAAGAGATAACAAAGATAAATAAGTAGAGAGAAGGAGAGGGTGGAAAAAAAGAGAAAGCGTAGAGAATCGAAACCTGTAGACATTCCAATTGCCAGTATTCAATTTCTCGGGAAGAACAACACTATACCCATTATCTGATTGGGATCAGAACACAAACACAATAAGGAATGAATCAGAAACGAGAAGAGGCAAAGTGTTAAGTACAATCAGAGATGAAGAAGAATACGAACCAAGACCAAACTCTCCGGCGGTTGGATTGGAACGAAGGAGAGGAGAAGAACGAGAAGACGTAACGAGATGAGAATGGATAGCGTTGATGCGGCGATGCGCAGCGGAAGAAGACGAAGAATCCATCTTTACCGATTCGGAATAATAATCAAAGAGAGAGGAGAATGATCCGAAAAGTATTAATTTTGAAGTACTACTTTAGATAAGAAAAAAAGGCACACTTTTCTAACGCTCTTTCATGTCGCTTTCCGTTGATTTCGTGTCTACTTTAAAGTTCTGTTTTTTTTCCGTCAAAAAACAGAACTTTGGAATTCATGAATACAATTCAACCAAATCCATATCTTTGGAACTCAAATGGGTACATTACATTCAACATTGGAGACTCAAAATCATGGAGATTTGGCCTTTAGTAGCATGTTATTCCGGGTTCGAGTCTCTTTGGAAACAAAATCACATTCGCGCGTATGGTTCCCCTTGTCCCGGTATGTTGATCTCTTAAACCAATTCGGGAGAAAAGTTTCTGGCTAGTCTGGAGCTCCGGGTATTCATGATATTTCCGTTGAACCGGATTATAATTTATCAAATAAAAAGAAAACATGGAGACTCAAAGAAATATATGAAATTGAACAATGATCATGAATACAATCTTTATTATTACAGAAAAGTAACTAGAATTAACTGACATTTGAAACAAACCTAAGTCTAGAGATGAGAGAACATGAATACTTTTTACAGCTTAGTTTTGAGATCACAGACTTCTTCAATCACTTCCATTGAGGGGAAAGCAAGTAAGAGATTACAATGTGAAGTTGTATTCATATGGATCTTAAAGATTCCCAAAAATGTCACTTTACCAGGCATATGTGCTTTTGTCTCCATCACAATCTTCCCAAACAATATATCTTGTACAATATCACCTAAATCCTTAACAAATTTATCGATCTGAAGAACCAGAGGACATGAAACCATCACTGAGCCTTTTGCAGGTAATGTGCTTGAAGGAAGAGTAAGATTACCCACAAGCATGTCCCTGAAATAAACCGAGTTTTGGACCGTATGGAATTCAAAATCCGCAATGTTGGGATTCTTCATCACCATTTCGAGTGAGAGACTGATATTTAGCTGGACACCAGTTGGTGCATATATATCTGTAGATATACCTTCAACATTTGATGACACAGTTTGTAATATCGGATGTTTTGGTTTGAATACGGTTTGTGAAAGGACTAAACCGATCGTGAAGAGGATGAAGAAGATGGAGATGATTGCAGAAACTAAGTAACATATTCGTAGTTTGGTCATCATTGTCTCTGAATTTGTAATTGAGCTTATAGGTTTTTGATTTTCCTCTTATTTTGGAGGTTACAGAGATTCTTAAACTGATGGATAACTTAAAAGAAGATTGTGTTTGAATACATTGAGTTCTGTAGTAACTGAATACAGCCTGTATTCCTTGTTTTGGCAGTAATTAAGCAGAAGTTTTTTTTTTCTTCTTCTTTAATCAAATGTTACTGTTTAGTCACAATTTATTAATTAGGCAGATTTGATTCCTTTGTGAACATTTTAATTACCTTTATACTTTATTTTTTAAAGATTTTTTGGCTTTTATAATCTTTTTATCCATATGAGATGCAAATAAGTTAAATAGTTGTGTTGGGTTTAAATGGTATGAGAATTTTCAGTTAACTGCTAAAAATGTTAATTTATTGTCTAAAAAAGGAGAAAAAAAAAACAATTTGCAGAATTTTAACGAAATCCAAATCAAACCAGTAATAATTCTCAGTGTTACTTGGTTTACGAATTTTTGTTTAATACCAAAAGTTTTCCGGTTTAGCGGAGATAAGCGGGCTCAATATTTAGGCTCATTTGTGCTGTCTTTCTAATTTCTATAAAATGTAATCGGGCCCAATAATTTTAGGCTCATTTGTAGGCCCAATTTTGTGTTTCTAATTTCTATGAAATATAATCCGGCCCGATACTTTTAAGCCCAATATTTTAGACCCATTTATGTTGTGTTTCTGTTTTCCATAGAACTTTCCAAATATAATTGGGCCCAGTACTTAGGCCCATCTTCATTTGGGATGAAATAAAACTATATATATTATATATTACCTGGACTTTTTAGGAATTGCTAAAAAAATCTGAATATTTAGACCAACCAAAATAACTCTCAATTTTGTTTGTTGAGTTACTAAATAAATGCCAAATTTTTTGTTGATTTATCAAAATAGACACGCCATTTATTATACCGTTAAAATAAAACGACGTTATTTTAATCTGAGCCAAAACGACGTCGTTTTATAGTTTTCGAAAATTTAAAATATACCACTCCCAAGTTTAGAACCCAAGACCTCTAAGAAGTAAAACCGAATCTCTTACCACTAAGCTAATGACTCTTTCATAGATTATCTAACCTATCTAATTTTTGACTAAATGATATGTGTATATATTTTAACATATATATGTATATATGTATAGTATAAATATATATATACATATATATATATATATTAAAATATATATATATATATTTAACTTATTTAAATAATATATATATATATATATAATACTTAAAAAGTATACTAGCACTAAATTTT
>OVBA01009213.1:0-11040 GCA_900406435.1 Lepidium aucheri | reverse complement strand
ATAACACGGTATTTAAGTTAATGCTATGCTTTTATTATATAAGAGATAATCCAAATATAAATATTTATTCCTTTATTTGAACAAAAAAATAGAACGAGCAAAATTTGGTTAGGAGGTTTGTTGTCTTTTGAGAGAGGAAAAGAGAAAGCATTTTACACAATTACTTTTTCAAATAGGCATTCACACAATTTTCTCTATATTCTAACCCTTAGAGTTTTTAGCATAACATACATTGTATTCAACATAAAAGATACCAAATATGAAACTTCGTCCATTACCATTTTCTTTACGAACACTGCACTCACTTTCATCATATTCTTACTATTGTTTCGCATGTCATTGAAATTGGCTACATTTCTATATTCATTATATCCTTAGATACGCAAAACGGCAAAACACAATTTAATTTTAGATATATGAATAGACATACACGTGAATAGTCAATCCGTTCCGAAACCCACCACAATACAGTCACCAAATTGAACTTCAAAACGATTTACAACTATAAAAAGAAGCAGAGACCTTTGTTGCTATATCATATGTGATCATTTTTACATGATGATATAGACACCTTTCACATCTCAGCCGCAGCACCCTCCTCCTTGCGAGGTCGATCCATCTCTTCCACCTGATGGCCCTGGAATCCCTCCATATCCAACCTTAATTCCGTATGACTCATTTGACACATCAAACACACCATCTTGAATCTTTTTGTATATTGTTGCGGCTGTCTTAATGAATGCCTAGCAAAGATTCAAAGACCAACAACACACATGTCGATATCATGATTAGTACTAGATAATTGGCAGATCTAACAACTTTGACCAAATTCTATTTGCTGCCCTCTCCTTTCTCTAAGTGTTATGCTATCTTCCACCGCCTAAATCTAATTCTAAAATACTATGTTAAGGTACACTAGTGAAAGCATGCAAGCTAAAAATACGCTCTAGGGATAAGGAACCAGATTAGAATGCATGCATGCGGCTTACCTCCTCAACATTCTGAGCAGTCTTGGCAGAAGCCTCCATAAATATAAGACCGTGCTCCTTTGCAAACTGCTCTCCTTCCTCTGTACTCACTGCCCTTCTGTGGGCAAGATCACTCTTATTCCCAATGAGCATTATCGTCATGTTTGCATTTGCATGCTGCCTTGCATCCTCTAGCCAGCTGGCTAGATGGTTAAATGTCTCCCTTCTGCAAAAACGAATAACAATATTGTGAGAATCTGCACCAAAACAGTTAGATTTTTCACAAATAGAAATATAAGTCGGATTATGATCTCTAGGTGGTGCCAAGGTCCCTTATAGAAAAGAGAATAATTTCACAAAAACAGCTGAAGTCATTATATCAAGATCATGCTTAACTTCGACTTACTACACCCAAAAAAAAACAAATCGCTTTGAAGAACAAGTCAATTCTGATAACAAAAAAGAAGGAAGCAAGTGATTTACCTTGTGATATCATAGACAAGTAATGCCCCAGCAGCCCCTCTATAATAGGACCTTGTAATAGACCTAAAGGATTCTTGACCAGCCTGCCATGCCCATATCACAGAAAAGAATTAGCCATACAAAATCAGAGTTACAAATATTCTTCTCACTATAATCCCGTGAAAAAATAGACATGAAATCGTAGGGCAAATGCTAAGAAGCTGCAAAATAGCCAAGTATGTGGTCAAAGACTATCAAAAAATATAAATGAGACGATGGGTACAAATCAACCCAGGTATTTCATGAAAAGGAAATGGAGACTGATCGTTACAAATTAAGAAGTAAGGAGAAAGAGACCGTATCCCAGATCTGGAGTTTGATAGGTTTGTTGTCGATGGTGATCATCCTAGCTCCAAATTCAACACCAATGGTAAGGTCATGCACAGGCTGAAACCTCTTGTCGGTGAACTGAAGCAGAAGGCATGATTTTCCTACTCCTGTAAATCATGATCAATACAACACAACATACATCACAAGCACCTTGATCCCTGAATCCACCAAAAAGGTTGGATATGAACAGGATAGATTCAGATTAATCGCTTTTAAAATTTAGCGACGAAACATATATATATATATAGGTCATGACTCATCTCAGTTCCAAATGGATTGAAAGAAACAAAAGAAAAAAAAAAAAAGACGAAACAGAAGAGTTACCAGTATCGCCGATGATGATGTACTTAAAGAGATAAGCATAAGACATTGAGATGGAAGAATCGAAATCCGAAAATTGAGGCACAATCGAATCCCTTCTTCTCCTGATTGAAGACGTAGAGACGAGAAAGAGATTCTCTTACTCTATAAAGACGGAGAAGGACGGTTTGTTTTTCCAGCAAATCCAGCGAAGCATCAACCTGTATTGTCGTTCATTGTATAGTATCTGTCGTTTCCATATCTGATGTATACACTGCGTGACGTTTTGTTTAACAAAAGATAGCACGTAGTCCTCTGAAGAAATAGAAAATAGTGTAACCTTTGAAAGTTGCTAATCTATGTCGGTAACTGAACTCTCACTGAAAAAAAAAAAATGGGAATCGGTGTAGCTCTCTTGACATTCTCCCTTCTCCTCGTCTCCCATGAAGTGGACTCGGCGATCGGCGTAAACTGGGGAACGATGTCCTTTCACAAGCTGAGACCTTCCACTGTGGTGGATCTCCTTAAGGCGAATAAGATTACTAAAGTGAAGCTCTTCGATTCAGATCCAGATGCTCTTAGAGCTCTAATGGGTACTGGAATCCAAGTGATGATTGGCATTCCCAACGAGAAGCTCGCAACTTTCAACTCTGATTTGTTTGTCCAGCAAAATATTTCTCGCTTCATAGGCAAAGGCGGAGCTGATATTAGGTACCATTTTCCTCGGGTATCTGTGGATTTATGCTAGGTTTACGCAGAAGATTCATCAATTTCTGGGATGAATCTTGTCATGACAGGTATGTTGCGGTAGGGAATGAACCATTTCTGACGAGTTACGGTACTGAGTTTCAAAACTATGTAGTCCCAGCTATGGTTAACTTGCAACAATCCTTGGCTAAAGCAAATCTAGCTGGCTACGTGAAGGTAGTGGTTCCATGCAATGCAGACGCGTATGAGTCCAATGCTCCTTCTCAAGGGGTATTCCGGCCTGATCTCACACAGATAATGACTCAATTGGTTTCGTTTCTCAATTCCAATGGCTCTCCGTTTGTTGTCAATATTTATCCTTTCCTTAGTCTCTATGCGAACTCGGATTTTCCACAAGACTACGCTTTTTTCGAGGGTAGTAGTCATCCGGTTCTGGATGGGCCTAATGCCTACTATAATGCATTTGATGGAAACTTTGACACTCTTGTTTGTGCTCTCACCAAGCTTGGATATGGTCAAATGCCTATAGTAATTGGTGAGATTGGTTGGCCTACAGATGGAGCAGTTGGTGCTAACCTCACAGCTGCTCGGGTTTTCAATCAAGGGCTCATTAATCATGTGTTGAGCAACAAAGGGACACCGCTCAGGCCAGGCTCCCCTCCTGCGGATGTTTATCTTTTCGGTTTGCTTGATGAAGGAGCAAAAAGCATAATGCCTGGTAACTTTGAGAGGCACTGGGGAATCTTCTCTTTCGATGGCCAGGCCAAATATCGTCTCAACTTAGGACTAGGCAATAAAGGACTCAAGAATGCGAAAAATGTCGAGTACCTTCCTTCCAGGTGGTGTGTGGCTCACCCATCAAGAGACATGACCCGAGTTGGAGATCACCTCAGGCTTGCTTGCAGTGAAGCGGATTGTACAACGCTCAACAATGGGGGCTCTTGCAGCCAGCTTGGTGAAAAGGAGAATATCTCATATGCTTTCAATAGTTACTATCAGATGCAGATGCAAAATGAAAAGAGCTGCGATTTTGACGGACTTGGCATGGTCACCTTCCTAGACCCTTCAGTTGGGGATTGCAAATTTCTTGTGGGCGTTACTGATAAAGGCATTTCGTCAAGTGCTGAGCCAATGGCAAGGTGGTCTATCTACCACATTTGTATTGGAGCTGTGATCTGGACTCTCACTATGTAAAGTTAGAAATTTTTCAGTGTTACGTCTTTTGAGTGATAAGAGTAGATACGGGATAGAGATATTACATACAGATAGAGGGTCAAATGTACTTTATAGTATTTGGAATTATTTTCTTGAGCGTATATGCTGACAATCCGAAACACTAAAACTACAGTACCTTTGTTGTCAATGTAGTGTCTACGGTGAGACTCAAATTAGTTGCCAAACAGACTGTGATGATCACTATTCCATCATCTTCATTAACCTTCTCGTCCTTACTTCTGCAGTGCTTCGTGAGCCTTTCTGTTACACCTGTTCCTAAAGCGTCTTCTTTGACATTGGACCAAATTCCTTCACACCGTGTTTCCATTAATCATGGTGATGTAAGCTCAAACAGCCTCCTGCCCTAAATTTCTGTCGCACTCTCATGTGACCCAAAATTTTGTCTCATTTATAAGTATTAATGATTCATTGATTTCACATCCTTTTAATCCAAAATTTTGAAAAACAGAGAAAATTTATTAGTCTTTATACTCAAAAGCATCAACAAGAATCTCAAATCCAAACTTTTGGAAGGGAACAAAAGATCAATGACTAAAAGCAGTCATGAAACAATGCATAAATGTCAGAAGAATAGAAAAGAGGGGCTAGAGTATGTCCCTATTTCTGCCTCTTATAGATCTTAGCTAAGAAAGATTTCAACACAGCTTGAATTGCTTTACTTTGGTGAGCTTCGATCAACTTTGTCAGCTTCTCATAGCTTTCCTTCTCATATTCCATGAACGCTCCCTATGAAAATCAAAAATCAGCCGCAGATTATGTTACACATTAGATTAACATCTCTGATGTTCTCTACTTTAAGAACCATTGATAACATTTTCTTTCTCTACTCTCTGCTTGACAAACGAAAATTCTGAGCTAATGCTTAGTGCCAAACCTCGAGATCAAGCTCTTTGTAGAGAGCTTTCACCTTAGCAACATTTGATGGTTCACTTTTACCATAGTTCTCCTACGACATAGAAAATTTATTAAGTCTAATAAACATACTGTTCCTTCTTCAAAATAAGATAAAAATCTCATGCAGAAAAATGATTTTTGTGCGCATGAGACAGAAATTGATTCTCACGTATAGTATCTTCGTTTGTTCTTCATTGCAGCGTTCCAATGCCTTAACTACCAACCAAGAGCATTTGAAATCTTCTATGTCTGTCCCTATCTGCAGTATACAACGCATTACGCCATCAGATAAAGCACCAAAACACAATAAGATTAGCTTTTAAAACCCAAAGTGTTGTCATAAACTTTCACCTTGCCAAGTGTCTCGGGATCAGCAAAACAATCCAGATAATCATCCTATTGAAAAGAAAAGATATCAACTTGCTAATATTGCCCTTGTGGATCCTGAAATGAGCCCACTACATTAATTCTCATGTATCAGTAACTACATAACTACCTGTACTTGAAAATAAATTCCCATGTCAACAAGAACATTCTTCACGTCAGTATGACTTTCCAAATTTTCTCCCGCCATAAGTAATGCGCAAGCAACCTGAGTACAAGTTTAAATGAGAACCTATATCCACAAGACTTTAAAAAATGTTTGATATTATTAATATGTATAAACAGAAATGTCTAGCAGTGTTTAACAGATCATCTTACTACTACATCCAGTATTATTGGTCGAACAAAAATGGGTCTAGTTTACAACGACATCTATGTTGCTGCCTCTGAACCTAAGTATGACTTCAGAGAGAGAAAGAGATAGAAGATTAAGGACCATACTCACAGGAAGATAAAAGGAGTAATAAGCTGTTTTGTACTGGACAATACGCCGATGACTGCATATTTTAGACAACTGTAATCATCAGTCAGAGCAACTAACGCGATATCCCTGCATAATCCATTAAAAAGAAGATGAGATCTCTCACATTTGCAAGGAGTACTTAGACAAATCTTTTTCTCCGTCAAAGGTGGTGATCAAATCAATCATCTGGCCGCAAGCTGTTTGAAACTCTACCTAAAACAATGTGAAGGAACATGAACAAGTTGGTAATAATTGTAAACATGAAAGTTAAGAAAGAAGGATTAAGGAGATAAACCTCGTTAAACAAATCAACGAGGTCAACATAGTAAGGCATTTCCCTGAAGTGCTTTTTGATAATCCTGTGGATGTGATTACGAAGAAGAATCCCATCGTTAATGGAAATCATGCCAACCTTTGGTTGTCTGAACCAGCACGGCTGACCACGGCGTGTGACAGAGTTGTCCATGATGTCATCAAGCACAAGGAAATAAGCTTGAAGCTACAGTTCCAAATACATTATGAGCATTGAGATGAAAAACAATGGGAGACAAAAAGTCAAAGACCAAAAGAAGTAAAAGAGGAATATACCCATTCAATGCACCAACCAAGAGCACTTGAGAGGAAAATTTCTTTATCAGTCAAGTCTTGGCCTTGCTTCAACAGCTTGTAGCTGTCAACTACGGAGAGACCACGATTAAGCTTCCCTGCAGAAAAGAACACACAGTTGTTTGATATGAGTTGATTCGTTTTGGATGTAATGTCTGAATGAGGCTCCTCTCACCGCCTTGTACATTGTAGTCAAGCATCTGCAAAGAGATGCCCCACTTGTCATAAGCGATTGATTTTAAAGGATCAGAATTTAACTGAAAATGGAAGTGATTTGAGAAAGTACCCGTTCAATCCATTGACGGGACTCGTGGGTGAATTCAAAGGCTGGATCTTCAAGCAGGTCAGACTTCAGAAGGGAGTAAACGTTGAGGAACGTCGATTTCAGATCTGACATTGTTAAGGATCTAGGAAGTTGTGGAAAGCAAATGTGGAACCTATAAACTAATCCATACACCTAAGTCCTAACTATTGTTTTTATCTCCTCAAAATCATGCTTATCTTGCCTCTTTAAATGGGCCACCAAAGCCCATTTGGATGGGCCGAGTAAAGCTTTATTATCACAGAAGAAGGGATTTAAACATTAGAGTGACGAATAAGTTACAGAGCACAAAAGAAAGAAAGGAAAACCCTAAATTCAACAAATTTGTTGTATTCGTTGAAGCTTATAGGGATGAGGACGATGCCCGATCTTTCACCATTAGTAGGGGAGATACTCTTTAGGGTTCAGATGACATATTTGTGTTCAGTGCGGTTCACTTCTAAAAAGTGAAATCTTATACCCAAATATGGAATTATTTGTAGAACAAGGAAACAGTTTATGGGATTCATGATGATGGATTCTATGGTCTGCTGAATCAACTTCGAACTCCAAGGAATCCAAAAAACGAACATGACTTAGTCGATTCATTTATGAAGCAAATAAACAAACTTGATCAACTCGAGGTATCTAAGTCTTTCAATGTGATTGCTTTTTGTTGAAAGACAATTACTATGTCCAATTTAACATCCCAGCAAAAAGAAAACTGAGATGTCTTTAAATCTCTTTCTTAGACTCTGTTCCATGTTAAATGCAATTCATGTATTTACTGTGAAAATGAAATAAATGGATAATCATCACTCTGTCAATAAAGATGTATTGGTATGAACATTCTAGTAGTTCCCTATCCCCTAAGAAAAATGATCTCTGCTACAATTCCTCTGGTTTCCATTTTCTAAGTTCGGCGTCGACAATAGAGTGTGCTTCCTCTGCAATCTCTGCTTTTCTCAATGCATCATCAATTTTCACTTGTAACTCCTCCATCTCTTTCGTCTTTTCTTCCAACATTATCTCTCCTTCTATTCTGCTCTTATTGATCTCTTCCAATTGAGCAGCAACTGTTTTTGCTTTAAACTGAACCATTCTCTCTGACTCTTCCTGCTTACCTCTTAATTCCTCATACTCTTGTAATGATATTCTAATCTTCTTATCAGGCTCATCAAGTGTCAGACTCTCTTTCTTTTCAGTAAGAACTTTCATGTCTTCCACAGCTCTTTTCTCTGCAGTTTTTGCTTTCGCCACCGCTCTTCCAACTATCTCGAGTTGTTTCACTGCTTCACCCATCACCGTATGTGTAGCTGCTGCTTCTTTCCTGAGATCCTCCACGTGTTTCCTCATCTCTTCTGCTTCTTTTCTTGTCTTCTCTGCTTCATGCATGATTTCGTCAACTTTACGACTCGCTTCTTTCCATTCTCCTTCTTCAACTTCTCGTCTTTCCTTTTCTTTTTCCTTCAAATCTTTGTTTTCTATCTGCACTTTATCTAATTCAACCGTGAGCGAGCCCACTAAGATTTTGTATGAACTTTCTTCATTTAAAATCTCTTGCATCGCACTCTTTGCATCTCTGAGCTCACGAACAAGTTTGATCTCTTCCTGTAAGCACTCGTTTTCCGCACATATTTCCGCTAGCTCCTCCATGTCTTTCCTCAGTTCAGGGTCACAATCTCGCTTCAGTTCCTGTAGCCTCTGCTCTGCCTCTCGTTTCATCTCCGTGTAAGTTTCTATGGCAGCAGTGTTCTCCTCGTTTATCTTTTCCTCTTCCTCCTTTTTCCTCGCAACATCAGACTTCAATCGCTCAAGAGCATCACGCATCTCTACTATCTCCTGTGACATGTCTTTGATCTTTTGAGAGTTATCCCTACATGCACACTCGGCTTCCTCTGCCCTGTGAATCTCATCTAATCTTTCTTCTATGGAGATATTAAATTCTTGTTTTAATTCTGCGAGCTCGTATTTAGCCATGAATAGCTCTGCTGTGACTAATATGTAATCCTCTCTTGCACATTCTGTTTCTTGGTTGTCGGACTGAAGTTGCTCTAACCGTTGATTTAGGTTGTTTTTGGTCAAGACTGCACATTTCCTAGAATGTCTGGTGGATTCTAGTTTAGTCCTCAATTCAGCGGCTTTTTGTTGAGCAGAGTCAAGATCAGATAGAGCTCGTGCTTTAGCTGCGACAGAGCCATCAAGACAAAGCTTGACTCTATCCATTTCTTGTTCGGCCAACAGAAGTTGTGTCTCCTTATCCGACACATCCGTTGTGTCCTAAAAGCAGAAAGAGAGATATCTAAAGAAATGAAAAATGAGAATGAGAGACCGAACCAAAAATGAATGTATGAATACCTGAGAGGAGGAGGAGGTCGGGGAAGAGAGACGAGGTGGTTGCTTCTTCGAGAAGGTAACTTGACGGAACAAACTAACGGCGTCTCTAACAGATTGGAAGGGAGATCGTGTGTCAATCTCTCCCACCTCGTTGCTCCGAGGAGTCTCCGGAGGCATCACCGGAGCATCCGTTCTGATCTTCGCCATCGATTCTTTCAACACAAAATTGAACGTAATGAAGCATAGAGAAAGAGAGAGAAAGAAGGGTGTTTGAGTTTTGAGGTTGATTCTTACAATCTTTTGTCTTCCAAATGATGAAGCAGAGGGTCTCCATGTTTTGCGCTCATGTCTTTTTATCACTCTTGACGTCTTTCTTTATCCTTTCCTCTATTTTTAGAAAATCAACTCTTCCTCTTCCATAATTTAAAAAAATTTGTTGATAATCATATTTCTTTTCTTTATTTTGTTAAGGCATTCGCAAAACATGAAAATCCTGACTTCATGAATCTTAAAATGAGAACATTTATATACAATTACAAACACTGTAATCGGTTTTTTTTTTTTCATCTGAATCTGAAATATACGAGGATTGGAAATTACAACATAAGAGACCAACAGTGAACCACAAAGAAAACAATAGATGCAATCAATCCTACAATACATAGAGGATGATTTGAAGCTATCATATTGATAAAACCAAACCCAAAGGATCAAGACCTGAATATCACCTAAAGAGTTTTCGAACGACATTTCGACAACGGGATTCCTATCAAAGACAATGACTTGAATCACTTAGAATGGCTTCCTCCGAAGAAAAACAGTCTCGCACCTTATATTGTCGAAGCTGATATAGACCACCGGAGCTAGGTAACAAGACCAAACTCCAAATTGGAAGACCACAAGCATCAACACTCAATCCAACGAGATCAGAAACAGATTATAGCCGAGAAAATAAGGGAATGATATCCCAACACCTAAAGCTCCATCAAATCCTAGACAAGATAATCTAAGGTAGAGGAGAAACGAAAGCAGACAAATACTTAATCATGAAAGATTAAGTAAATTCTGAAGCTAAAGCTAACCCATAACTGGAACTAGGCTAGACAAACCAATAATAATCCACATAGCTAACATGATTCTGAGTAGGCTCAAACTGAAATTAAGCCATAACCGAATATGAACTTAAAAACTCTAATTTAACCTTAACCCAAGACAATATCATAATTAACACAATAAAAGGCTTCACAGCAAAGAGAAAGAAGGAGTGGAGAGTCGCGCATCCAAACAAAGAAGCCTCACCACCACACAATTGACGCCAACCAGACGCAAGAGACAATGAAGACTAAAGCCAAAGACCAACACTTCTTCTCCGGCGGTGATACTCCAACTCACACTCAACACTAGTGCCACGAAACCACAAATGACCGGAAAAAAGGTTCTACAAACGGAACAATGGCGGAGAGGGTCGGTGACAGTGTTGATGGAACCACCAACCACCGACCCGGCGAGAAGCACCGAAAGCTTAAACAGAGATCTGAGATCTACTTTTCTTTTCTTTCGTCTACAGTGAATTAAGAAGTCTTCGTGTATAATCGGTTTCTTATTATAAACAAATTGCATGCTCACACCTTCATATGGTCCAAGTGTGTCAGAGAAACGCAAATATGAAAGATTTTCTCTGTATTCATACTGATGTTACGTAAACATATTTATACAAAGGAGATTATACCTAGATTGAGTATCTAACGTATATACTAAAAGACTAAAAAGGACAAATATANAGGACAAATATAATAGGGAAAATTACTATGATAACCTACTTTAATTTATAAATTACTTAAATAACCTACTTTTTTTTAAGTTACTTATATAACCCACTTTTTTTCTCTATTACTATTAATTACCATTATACCCCTTTACCAAAAAAAAAGTAAGATTTATACTTTTCCTTTTCCTATTGACAGTAGGCAATTCAGAATAAGATTATTCAA
>OVBA01009212.1:0-11043 GCA_900406435.1 Lepidium aucheri | reverse complement strand
CTTGATATAACCCTCTTTGAGTTGAGCGACACAAGCAGCATTGTCTTCAAATAATTTTGTTGGCTCTTTATTTATGACTATTCCGCTTGTTGTATGTGTTGAGTCATGGATCTAAGCCATACACATTCTCTACACGCTTCATGAAGTGCAATTGTTTGTGCATGATTTGAAGCGGTAGCGACTAGGGTCTACTTTTGGGAATGCCAAAAAATTGTAGTGCCTCCAATTGTGAATACATATCCAATTTGAGATCGGGCTTTATGTGGGTCTGATAAATAGCCAGCATCTGCAAGAC
Organism: Lepidium aucheri; assembly: GCA_900406435.1. Taxonomy (NCBI): domain Eukaryota; kingdom Viridiplantae; phylum Streptophyta; class Magnoliopsida; order Brassicales; family Brassicaceae; genus Lepidium; species Lepidium aucheri. Next base: position 10,748 of record OVBA01009212.1, on the reverse strand, counting down.
CAACTAATCCGAAACTAGAATTTCTATTATAAAATAATCCCAAGTCAATTGTTCCCTTGGAGATAACAAAAGATATGTTTTATTCCATTCTAGTGTCTGCGCGTAGGTGACAAGCTGTATCTTGCAAGTAGATTAGTGGCGAATGCTATATCTGGTCTAGTGTAATTTGCAAGATACATGAGCCCACCAATAGTGCTCATATAAGGTACTTAAGGACCTAATACCTCTTCGTTATCTTCACAAGGTCGGAATGGATCTTTATTGATATTAAGTGATCTATTGACCATTGGAGTACTCAAAGAAGTTGCTTTATCCATGTAAAAGTGTTTTAAGATCCTTTTTGTATAATTTGATTGATGTACAAAAATTCCATTCCGAAGATGCTCGACCTGGAGTGCAAGGCAGAATTTTGTCTGTCCAGGATCTTTCATTTCAAACTCTTTCTTCATATGAGTTCTTGTCTTATCAATTTCTTTTTGAGTTCCAATTATGTTCAAGTCATCAACATATACAGCAATGATTACAAAACCAGATATAGATTTCTTAATAAATACGCAAGGACATATCACATTGTTGGTATATCCTTTACTCAACAAATATTCACTTAAGCGATTATACCACATGCATCCAGATTGTTTTAATCCGTACAATGATCGTTGTAATTTGACTGAGCATATTTATTTTGATTTTGAACTCAATGCTTTAGGCATCTTTAATTTTTCTGGGATTTTCATATATATTTCATTATCAAGTGATCCATATAGATATGCTGTCACAACATCCATTATATACATTTCTAGATTTTTAGATGCCGCTAGGCTCATCAGAAATCTGAAGGTAATTGCATCCATTACTGGAGAATATGTTTCCTCATAATCAACTCCCGATCTCTGAGAAAAGCTTTGGGCAACAAGTCGGGCTTTATGCCTTGTTACCTCATTTTTCTTTTTTCTTTTTTGAACAAAAACTCATATATACCCAACAGGTTTTACATGTTCATGTGTTATGACAATAGGTCCAAACACTTTTCTTTTATTGAGGGAGTTCAATTCTGTTGTCATGGCCATTTTCCACTTCTCCCAGTCAGATCTTTTCTGACAATCTAATATGGACTTTGGATCTGGATCATCATTTTTAATGGAACATTCACAGCGGATATGTATGATTTTGTCACCCTTTTTGTATTGGTGAACACATCTGGTATCTGATTTGCCATATTTTGTAAATACACAATTTTTTGAACTTTCAGCTCATGTTGTTTCATAGGGGTGATCAAGGTGCCACAACAACGGTGTGTACCATGTAATGTCTTTTGGAGTTTTTATTATTTCCTTCCCCTAACACTAGAAATTCATCTTTGTTAAAATGACAATCGGTAAAACATGCCGTAAACATATCACCAGTTTTTGGTTCGAGATACCATATTATACTTGGAGATGTATACCCAACAAATATCACCAATCTCCTTTGTGGTCCCATTTCTGTCCTTTGCGGCGGTGCTATAGGAATATAAACCGCACATCCAAAAACTCGGAGATGGGATATATTTGGCTTATGGCCAGGTGTTAATTCTAATGGAGAATGTTTATGATATGCACTCAGTCTTATTTGAATTAGTGCTGTAGCATGCAAAATTGATTGACCCCATATTGAAATTGGGAGTCTTGTTCTCATTATTAACGGTCTAGCAATAATATGTAACCATTTGATTAAAACTCAGTCATGCCATTTTGTGTGTGAACATGCGGGACTGGATGTTCAACATCTATTCCCAATGACATACAATAGTCATTGAAGACTTGTGAAGTGAAGTCACCAGCGTTATCAAGTCTTACTTTCTATATTATATAATCAGGAAATTGTGCTCTCTGCCTGATTATTTGGGCAATGAATTTTGCGAAAGCCATATTTCGTGTGCTTCGTAAACACACATGTGACCATCTACTAGATGCATCAATTAACACCATAAAATATCTAAATGGCCCGCATTGTGGATGTATAAGCCCACATATATCACCATGTATTCTTTCTAAGAATACCGGAGATTCATTCCAACTTTGGCTGGTAATGATCGAGTTATTAGTTGTCCAAGAGAACAAGCAATACACGAGAATTCTTTCGACTAAAATATCTTTTGGTTTTTCAATGAATGGCCATTTGTATTTTCCACAATCTTTCACATCATGACAGAACCAGGGTGCCCTAAACGTTCACGCTAGATTTTGAATGTACATGTAAACTTCGAGTTTACAGAACATATGATTGAGTCATATTTATATTTGTGAAATATATTCCAAAAGATAAAGCTGACAGCTGTTCCAGTATATATTTCCTTTCCAAAATGACTGATGTAATGCAAAGGTATTCGACACCATTTTTTTTTATTTTTTTATGTGATATCCATTTTTGCGGATATCTTTGAAACTCAACAAATTTCTACAAGATTTGGGGGAATATAATGCATTATCTATCTCAAATTTTATTCCCCTTGGCATTGAAAAACAAGCTCTTCTAGAGCCAATAATAATTTTTGCATCACCAGATATAGTACTCACACTTCCAGCCGAATTGTTTATTTCAAGGGACAAAAAATAATTTTTGTCTTTGAGCATTGTGTGAGTTGTAGCACTATTTGCCAACATATATTTCCGTCCTTGTTTTTGAATTTCCACATTTTCTGATTTAAAAAAATATATTCATAAAAGATGCGTTAATAAAAAGAGACTTTATATTACAACAACTATTTTACAAGACATAAACAACATCAGATTATTCTTATACAAGCATAAATAATTATACATCATGTCGACTTTCTTCTTCAGGAAGGTTTTAATTATTTTGATTTTCACTGATATTTACAGAATCAACAGCGAAATCAGCTACATCGAGATAGTTGTCAGTATTTATACCATCAAATAAAAGTCCAGTTTCATTTTCAAGAGTAGGGCCAACATCATTGTCAAAAGAAGGTCCGGCTTCATTATTAAAGAAAGGTCTGACTTCACCATATACGAAGTTGGTTTCCTTTTGTCTCTCATTTCTCTTTTGCAACTCTTGATAAATATTGACAAAATGCTTCGGTGTACGACAGGTACGCGACCAGTGTCCTTTCATACCGCATCTATAGCAACAATTTTCGCGTTGCTTATTATCAACTTCCTTTCCTTTTGACTTTTGATTATTTCTTTCATTGTTGAAATCATTGGAACGGGATTTTCTTCCTTGTCCATGTCTATATCCACGTCCATATCCTCCTCGTCCACGACCGCGGTTATTACCTCGACCGCATCCATGCCCATAATTATTATAATTTGATGATGTAACATTCACTTCTGGGAACGATGCTGATCCAGTAGGGCGAGACTGATGGTTTAGCGTCACAAGCTCATTATTTTGTTCAGCTACCATAAGAACTTGCATTAATTGTGAATACTCCTTGTATCCATTTGCCTGATATTGTTCTTGCAGGACTACATTTCCAGGATGAAATGTTTGGAGAGTTTTTTTGATCATATCATAATCGCTTATCTTCTATCCACATAACATCATTCTTGAAGTAATTCCAAACAACACGGAATTATATTCACTTACACTTTTGTAATCCTCAAACTGGAGGTTTAACCACTCATATTTAGCTTTCGGTAAAATCACATATTTCTGATGATCAAACCTATCTTTAGGTGATTGTCAAAGATCTGCAAGATCTTCTCTTGTTATATATTCATCTTTTAAACCATCGTGGATATGTGGACCAAAAATATCGTAGCGTTAGCTTTTTGCTCTTCTGAATTCGTTTTTGACTTATCGATGGTATCAAGGAGCTTTTTTCCCTTTAAATGCAATTTTGCTTCAACTGTCCATCTTATAAAATTATTTCCGGATATATCATGGGCAATGATCTCGAGTTTATCCAAGTTTGACATGATTACAGTATAATAAATTTAATAAAATTTTTTATTATTAACTTAAAATAAAATGTAACACAACAACATGTTAATAATTGAATACATAAAAGTGAAATAAGCACGCAATTTAAAAGACAAAGTTAAAATAATTAACCAAAAATTCATCCAAAATTCCAAAACAAAAGATAAAAACCCAACACATTTTGGAAAAAATGAATTGATTTCGAGAGAGAAAATGAGAGGAGGTAAAAAATTTTGAGTGATGAAAATGAGCAAAAAATGAGTGTATTTATAGATTAGAATATTACCGTTATGAACAGTAAATATACCCGTTGATTTTTTTTTCTTTTTCTTTTCATAACAGTTAGAAAATTATATCCAAAATAAAATTATCAAAATTAATAACAACATAATCATGAAATATTCATAATATAAAGAACGCAATTATATAAATTAGATATGATGCAATAACAATAAATTATATTATTTGTCTCGAGGACAAATTTATTTTCATTCATTTATCTGCAGGATAAATTTATTTTTATTTATTTGTCAACAGGACAAATTTATTTTTATTTATTTATCTACTGAACAAATTTATTATTATTTGTTCTTCTGGAACAAATTTTATTATATGTCTTCAAGATATTTTTAATTTGGTTGTTCTTTTGGAACGCTTTCTAAATATCTTCTAGATATTTTTTTCGTTCTTCTGGAACAATTTGTAAATGTCTTGTGGACATTTAATTTAAATATATATGGAACAAGTCACCCACATGGTATATATGCATTATAACATCATAAAAGTTAAACTAAAATTTATAGCATATATAAGTGGGTGCCAGTTACTTAGTATAACAAAAGTATAAAGATAAAATTGACAAAATTTAAATTTTACCTTTTTTTGGTACGGGGTAATCGTGCTGATAACGTGTTATGTTATAATTATCTATATATTGTTATATTATAATTATCTATATATATTGTAATTAATATTATAAAGTAAAAGAAAGAAAAAGTGTTTGTAATAGAAAGACTAAAGAGTGAGAGAGAGATATGAGAGAGAGTGTGCAAAACCAAAATCTCTTCTCATAATGTTTTTATGTGTAGCTATGGTGCTCTCAATATGGTTTTTACAATAGGGTCCAAAATATGACATGTATAATAAGAGAATCAACACCTGTCTATTGACTCAACAAATATTGATCTGAATCAGTCTAACACTAGTCAAATTTATAACACTTGTCATAAATATAACATTTGTCATATTTATAACAAAATAACTATTAACAAGAAATATCTTGGAATTGATCATGTATCACTATGTTGCATGGAAATTCCTTGACCAAAAAATATTGCATGGAAATTCTGTCTGAGGGCTGTTTCCCATTTCAGTAATGTTTTAAAAACAAAAATTCTTAAAAATACAGTAGAAACACGATTTGTAATTTTTTTGATTTGGAAATATGGTGGTAACATTCATTTCTATTTTGGAAACGTGGCATAAACTTATTATCATTTTTGACAGCATAAAAATATAACTAGAATTCTTTGAAATATATGTTTAAATTTATCAACGTAAGAGTTCAATTATATAATTAATATATATTTAATTCTTTCGTCATTCTTGTAAAATTTGAATTTTAAGATTTTTCTTTCAAAGAATGAGATTTGGAATCAGTTTCGTTTCATGAAAATGAGAATGAAAATAATATTAAAAATCTTTAGTTCGAAGTTATGATATTTCTTGATTTAGTTACTATTTATTAATTGAATTTGAATTGTGTAATTTTTCTAGTATGAATTGACTGTGCAATGTTTTAATATTTTATATATAATATATATTTATATATAATACGCGTTTCCAAAACATATTTGTTTTTTAAAAAATTTAGAATTCTTTTTTCGTGTTTCTATACGCTTTATTTTCATGTATCCATTTCCATTTCCATGTATCCGTTTCCGTTTCCATGTAACCTAGATGTATCATATGACTTTCAAAACTATCTTTATTCTCTTTTGTGATTAATTTTCTATTTATCTTCTTGCTATATTTTTTCTATAATTAGACTTCGTTTGTTGATTATATATATATATAGAGAAGTAATTTTTATTTATCTATAATATTTATATGTGATTTAATTTTTATATGAAAATTTATATATATTGGTGATCTCTCAAAATGAATTTATAATCTATTATATAATATAAATATATAATTGACTAATGTTCTGGATATAACATATTTTTTTACTTTTGTTTATTTATATTTTGACGCATTATAAAAATTTATTTTGTATTCGTGTTTATTTAAATCTTTCGACCCGTGTTTAATTGTGGGATATTTTTTTTTTGTATTTTATTTTAAATTTATTTTGAATGTTAGTGAGTTAATAGAAGTTAGGTACCTTGCAAATTATTTTTCAAAATCTTATATTATTCAAATTTTATTTACTTTATCAAATTTTTAAAATAATTTCATATCTTTATCTTGGTTTTATATAGATTTAATTATTTGTAGTTATAAAAATACTAGAACATTTGTATATATAGATACTATATATGTTAGATGCTCGATATTTGTGGCTTTAATTTCCAGAAAAGTACTCTGAACTTAATGTCTCTATTTATATGAATTTTCATCGTTTAATTGCCTTCTTTTGTTTAATTGCAGTCGCAACAACCATTTCACTTTATTTTAGCTTAAGTTCACTTTAAAGATTGATAGTGTAACAAGTTGGTCTTGTGGATTTGATCCCTTCTATATTACTACGTTCGTTGTTCACTTGCAATAGATTCTAAGATTAAAACTCCGAGTGTATCAGACTTTTATCTTACGATCACGTAATAAACTTTTATTTTTTGTCTATACGTGAAGACTCCAATGGCTTACATCAAGATTGGATTGAGGACATCCAAAGTTTTCAGGAAGAATTCCTTTGGTTTTCTGGCAGATGCTTTTTTTAATCTATATTTCTTTATGTTTTCATGAAGTGATGGTAATGTATCGTCCATATATTAAGAATGTTGTAGTCGCGATTTAATTTAATGAAAATTTTGGTTTAAACAACAAAATAAATCATATTCCCTTTGCAAGTAAGTGACAATTTCACACTAAAAGCCTTCTCATAAAATTACTCAAAAGGCTAACTCGCACGCAGGTCATCTAACAATAAGTGCAAAGCGAACGATGGACCCGTCCACCCAAAAGGTTCAAACGCTGGCTGCTCAAAAAGGGGCCAAATTAGTACTTAACCATTTCCGAGTACACATTCAAAATCAATTACAACTAACAATAAGAAAAAAAAAAAGAATGGGAACACACCCTCAAAACAAATTAAAATTATCCAAAATACAGATTGACACTCTTGGGTGAACAGCAAAAACATCTGAAAAATTCAACAAGTTCGAAAACAACTAGAAAGGAATAACCAAGAAATAAAAGTCCTAAGACCACTAAGAGATTTCGTTATTTTTTTCAACAGATTGTAAACCAAAACCAGATCATACCCTAACGGTCTAGAGATATGATCACACCCTGGCGGGCTAGCGCCCAGATCACATCATGTTGGGCCATAGACCGGATCACACTCTGCCGGGCAAGAGTCTGCAGCACTCGCTAGGAAGTCAGGCCCCTTGTCCTCCATGTTGAGATCAGGACACCACGCATTATGTAAAGTGTTCTCAAGCTCTAGCTTCTCATCAACCAACCTCTTCTCTTCATCTTCTAAATAGAGCTCTCCAGAACAGAAGCAGTTCACCATCTCGACGCAAGCCTCAGCAGCAGCTAAGAGTATGGCACACTTGAACTCGTTTACTTTTTAATGGTATTTTGCTTGACCCTATTCTAGCTTCTTCTAGTACGGTTGTGTGAGCGTCGCACGAGCGACCTCCATTGCCCGGTTGAGATGATTTTTGCTTGTTAAGGTGAGCCTTTCTTGTCCTTTTTGAGGTGCATATTCATTTTCTATACAGAGGTCAACTTGGCAGCCGTAGTAGACAACTCACCTTGGCAATCTGTGCACCTGGCCTCCTTAAGGAACGAGATGAGCCCACTGTAAACACAGTAGGAATAACCACAGCACAAGAAAGTAGCTAGCAACACAACGTAAACAGAAAAGAAAATTATTTCTTCTAGGAATAACGAGGTAAAATAAACTATACCTTCATGACGCTCAGCTGAGCGAATGAGTGAGTGGAAGAATGCATTGAATTTTCAACCATCGGAGAAACAAGAAAGGAGGAAAGCACTTGATGAATTTTTGCTATACTGAAAGGGTTCCACAACCAACGACTCCGCCATAGATTATTTTCTAGCATGGTTGTCTGGTCAGCTCCAAAAGTAGGCTTAGTATAAATTGCAAGGTGATTTATCAAAGCGAAAAATGTCTATTGTTAGATTTTGCATTAACAGTTACTTATTTGATAGTTCTCTTAAGTACCTCTCAGAATTGTTGGCTTTTTCATTTTGAGTACAGAAACCAATACACAGATGACAGTGACTACGGAAGCAACTGATACAACAACTGGCAAAAGAACTTAGGTGGTTTTTACATGATTTAGATACAAAAAGCTTTGGGTTTCCTTCAACACTACAATAAGACAAGGGTTCTTCAGGATAATAAATGCAGAAAAGGGTGGTTGATATATAATAGGTGAGAAGAGTATCTTACACTAGTTGTAATCCTTTCTTGAAGAGCTTGAGGTATTGGGCCATTAAGATTGTGCCACTTAAGTTTCTGTTAAAAAAGTAGGGTAAAAAATATGATATACATTGTGTTGGAGTTTGAAAACCATTATAACATAGATCGAGAGAAACTTACGTGATTGACAACGATTTCATGTTTCCTAGAAACTCCGGGATTCCTCCAGTAATGTTATATTATTTGACAAGTCCCTAATTTTAACAGGAGAGAATAAATACATGATCGCTTATCAATTCATATTCAATCCACGTTATATCAAGTTTTTGCCTTCAATTAACAGCCGTAGCACTTACAACTTTTGCAGTTGGCTAAGGTTTTTATCGAGGAGTATAGTCTTATTTTTGTAATGAAGAGTTTGGTACCGTATAGTTTGGTAATTATCTAATTTTACTGCTAGGTTAACGACATCGTATTAAAAGGATGTTGCCTCCGTTGTTAACCGAATGAGAAAACCTCTTACAAAACTTGGTTTTTGACATGGTATCAGAGCACTAATATATTCAATTAGATCTCATTCAATCTTAGGGGTCATCTCTCTTTTTCGATTCTATTTTTCTTTGACCTAAACAATTGTGGTTACTCTATCACTTTGTTCTCTTCGATTCTCAGTACTATGGTTGACGAAAGGCAAGAGATACATGTGCCTCCGGCACATCCCGTCCGAGCTGAAGGACAGCGTTGTAGGATTGATCAGTATGACTTATATGTCGGGGACAATCTAGGAGAAATTATCTCTGAACCACAGTCGCATGGAAGCAATTATGATGAATGGGCCTTGAATATTAGGCTAGCACTTCTTGCAAGGAAGAAATTCGGATTTGCTGATGGATCAATACCAAAACATGTAGACGACTCCAAAGATTTTGAAGACTGGTGGGCAAATAATGCGATGGTGGTCTAGATCAAGCTTACCGTGGCTCTATATCTGAGTAGTTCACATTCACATCATGAGATTGCCTATGATTTTTGGACGCATATACAAAAACATTTCTCCCTGAAGAATGGACAGAGAGTCCAAACATTGAAAACATAATTGGCGAACAACCAACAGAAGGGTAAGGCTGTAGAAGCGTACTATGGACGTTTCACTAAAACTGTGGATGAGTCTTGCAGACTTTCAAAGAGCCAAGACAGTTGAAAAAATTGCTAGAGAAAGGGAAGAAGATAAACTCCATCAGTTTCTCATGGGTTTGGAGGAGCCATTGTTTGGAGCGGTAAAGTCATCTTTACTTTCTCGTGATCCTCTTCCATCGGAAGAAGAAACTTACCAAGTGGTCTCACAAGATAAAGAATGAAAGCATGGGAGTCGAATAATGGAAGAACAAACTGTAAACATGAGTTTTGCTGCACAAGTTGTTACACGCCCACATAAGGAGATACGAGATATTGGGTATCCTGAAAACGCCCACGTACGGGTCACTTAACTGAAAACTACTTACGTAAAATTGGGTATCCTGAATGGTAGGGAGATAGAGCAAGGCCAAAAGGACCTAGTAAACGCCGCTTAAACTGTGGCCACAACACCAAGTTTCTCGGTTCACTATGTTATCACGGATGCTGATCGTGTAGCGGTGTTAATGACCAAAAATGGAAGACATTTGTTCACATGTTAAGTCACTACAAGAAGACACTATGTTTACAACACCAATTTTCGTCCTTAATTCGTTGTAAACAGAGTTTACAACGAATTAGGGACGAACAGACTTTCCTCGTAAACTGATCGTCGTAATAAGACTTTCCTTGTGAAAGCGTTGGTAATTTTGCAAGCGCGTGTTTTCGTTGTGATTACGTCGTAAAACGTTCGTTGTAAAATTGTTGTAAATCTTACAAGCGTCGTTGTAAAGACGTTGTAAAGCAAACGATGTAAATTCGTTGTAACATTTACAACGATTTAACAAGGATTATTTTACAACGAATTAAAGAGGATTATTTTACAACGAATTAGAGAGGATTATTTTACAACGAATTAGAGAGGATTATTTTACAACGAATTAGAGATGATTATTTTACAACGAATTAGAGAGGATTATTTTATAACGAATTAGAGAGGATTATTTTACAACGAATTAAGGACGATTAGTTTTATAACGAATTAAGGACGATATGTTTACAAGTAAATCGTGACAAAATATTTTAC
>OVBA01009211.1:0-11044 GCA_900406435.1 Lepidium aucheri | reverse complement strand
AGCCAAACGCTGGAAAACTGGGCGCAAACTGGGAAGGTCCATACTTGGTCTCCAGAATAGTAAACCCAGGAGTCTACGAGCTCGTGACCATAGAGGGTGAAATGATCCCACGAAGCTGGAACGCCACCAACCTTAAACGCTACTACTACTAAGCCGACGACGCGAACGAGCCACGACCAGCACAACCGAAGACGACGCCAGGATTTAGGCGCTCCTCGGCCCTATCATGCGTTTCATTTCTTTTTTTTTAGTACCTTTTTGTCTTTACCTTTAAACCATGTACTCCGAACTACGGAATGGCTTGATCCCTTAACAGGGTACGTAGGCAACCTCTGGGTGCAGCTATAAATGAATCAAAAACCCTTTTTCCTCCTAAATCCTTTCCGAAACAGCATCGTCAGCGAGACAGGGTAAGCCGGGCCGTAATTCCGCACCTAAGAGCGCCTAAGCCGAACCCAGACTCGCACAAGCAAGACATGATAAGCCGGACCATAATTCCGCACCTAATAATGCCCAAGCCGAGCACACCACTCGCACCGGCAAAACAGGATGAGACGAAACACCTGATTTCGCGCCTAAAAATGCCGAAGCCGAGCAAGACACTCGCCTCGCACACCTATGGGTAAGCCAGATACCATTTTCGCACCAACATAGGCACCGAGCAAACTAGCAGTCGTAAAACGAAAACAGGTGAAATTCAACTTAAGATTAAATTAAAAGCATAATCCTCAGTCAAATACATGATCTAGGAATCAAAACAAAACATGGAAAAACAAAAAAACTAAGCGGACTAAGCCGCGGCTTCGGTCGTCTCCTCCCCGGTATTCTCAACCGTCATGTTGTCGTCCACTGCTCCGTAACCACCAAGGGAGCCAACCACCTTGTCATTTCCGCCGCCACCATGAGAGTCGACCACCTCGTCATCTCCGCCGTCACCGCGGGAGCCAGTCACTTCGTCATCAACACCACCGGAGCCAATCTCTTTTCCCCTCGCCCGAACGGTCTTGATGATCCCGACCTTGAACATCTGATCGAGCTCGGCCAGAGCAAAGTCCGACTCTGGCTCTAGAAGCAAAGCAAGGTCCTCTTCAACGAGCTCGGGAATTCAAACCGATGCTACTTGGGCTCCGAACTCTAACTTGTCTTTCTCCAACTTCGCAAAAACTCGGTTCGGAATGGTGACCCCGAGCTTGTCCCTCATCACTGAGCAGATGCTGTAAGTCCCCTCTGCCTAGACCAGTTTCTGGCGGGGCGTGTCGACCTCCCGAGTGGCGCGGACATAATCTCCGAGGCGACGAACCTTTTCCTCGTACATTCTCGTGTCTTCGGCGTGACGGGCTTGTTCCGCAGCAACCTTCTCCCTTAAGCGCGCCGATATTCGTTCCATCTCCTCGACAGCTCGAATGTGCTGATGATGGCTCGCCTCAGCGTCCGCCTCTATCTCGAGCTTCTCCTTACGGAGCCCTTCGACCTCGGCCTCTAGGGCAAGCCGCTTGCGCACTTCATCGCCTAACACAGCAGCCTCGATGAGCAACTTCGCCTTGGCGTCCCGCGCTTTTCTCCTATACTCGGACACTTTGCGAGACAAGCCTTTGGAATCACCAGCATCCACCACGGCCTCCTCGTACCTCTCTCCAAGCAAATTGAGGTTGTTGAAAAGCTGCACAAAAGTAAGTTAGCAAGAAGAAAAGCCGCAAAAAAGAATGGCAGTAAACTCGGTGCGAGCACGTACCTTGGACAACAACACAGCTGTGTCCGTCACGAGCTCACCCTCGATCATTTTGTCCGGCCTCGGTGACCCGCGCAACGAGCCCTTCATTTTGTAATACATCTTAGAGCTGGCCTCGCGACTAAGCCCCACCGGTTCCCGGCCGTGGTAATCCATCTTAAAGGAGAAATCTACAAGTCCCCTCGATGGCTCGGAACCGTCGCCATCAACGCGCACCCTTTTTCTGGCACGACTTGCATCCCCATCGTAGTTACCCGGAGCAACTCGTTCAGCGGCCTCGTCCTCACTAGGACCAGGCGGAACCACCACGATACTCGGAACCAGCTGCATCTCCGAGCTCGGTAATTGCACGACCGCGGCCTCAACCGCCTCGTCAGCTGGGAGAGGCGGGGCGACTCTCCCTTCCCCATCAGACTCAACACCCTGCCCCGGGCGCGGGATCGGCTCCTTGTCGTCAACCCCAAGTATCATGAGCTCGGCAAATTCGTCCGCTTAGCTGGCCATAACGCCGCACCTCTTCCTCGACGCTGAAAGATGAAAAACAACGTCAAAAAAAGAAAAAAAAAAAAATCCGAGCACGTACCGTCTCGCACTCTGTCTAAGTTTCGCTGCACACGAGTTGTCCGAACGTCCCGCCACCGATTCGCACTAAGCTGCTTGATCCGATCTAAGTCATCAAAGAAATTTGGCGGAAAGCGTCTGGTCGGCAGAGGATGACGAACTGCACAAAGAAAAGAAAACTGTTAAGGAGAACGTTAAGGAAACCTTTCACGCGGCCAAACAAAACCCTACCAGGGTTCATGTTCCACACGATATACGTGAAACACCACGGACACACCATTGAGGCATAATCGACCCGCACAAAGAAATATCGGTCACGCCAGCTAGTGACCTTGCTAGGAAACCCGTTGGCAACCCCGCGACCTTGTTCCGCACTCACATACCAAGTACCGTCGTTCTCGGGATTCTTGGATATGCGCATAACTTCCTCAAAAAAGTGAGTTGTAACATTAACCCCGCACTCCGCGCCCCAAAACAATCAGCGACATCATATTCTTGATAGCCGAAGGAGAAAGTTGCGTAAATGCCAGCCGACAACGCGCAGAGTAATTCACTAGAAGCCGAGGCAACGGAAACCGCATACCGCAGTCCTTTAAGAAATACTCGTAAACACAAACATACCCCGGAGGCGGCGACCATGGCCTTTGCCTAGGCCCGGGCACTCGAAGACAAACAGGTGACTTTATCTGACAAGTATCCAGCAGATTCAACAGACCGGCCTTTGTGCTACGAGAAGGAGGGACCCAAAGCGACCTCAACCACTGACAAACGCGAGCCTGATATTCCTCGTCGGCCACCTCGTCGGGGTCCTCGCCATAGTCAGCGTCGGATTCATCGCCCTCGGAAACCTCGATGCCAGCCCCAATATCCCGAAGAGGCTCTTCAAACGGGCCCGGGACATGCTCCTTATCTCCCGCAACATCGGGCTCAGCACTTCCGTCCTCGTCACCTCGAACAACTTCGTCCTCGTCACCTCGAACAACTTCGTCCTCGTCACTAAGCTCATCCTCCTCACTATGCCCCACACCGTCCTCGTCGCCTCGGAAACCACCAACGGGCTAAACTACCTCGCCGACACTTCTTAATTGATTGGGCTCGGCAACATCGCCGACGGGAGCAAGACGATGTCGCTCAACGGGCAAAGATGAGCCCGGAGCAGAACACCAGATCTCGGGCCTTGACGCGACAAGACGCGCGAGGGTATAGATATCGCCACGCGTCTGTCCCGCTCCGCGCCCTGCACCTGGAGATTGAGAAACCAGCTCGGCAGATCTAGACAACGTCAGCTCCTCGGATAATGCTCGTGTTGTCTCGGCCGTCGGGTTCCCAGCAAGTTCTTTGGCCATAACAAAGTCAAAGTCGAGACAAGAGGAAAAGAGAGCGTACCTGGACAGGGAGAGGAGCGAGAACAGAAATAGAAGAAGTATGAAGAAGGCATGTATATTTATAAGAGGGTAGGCTCGATTACCGAGCCAAGTAATAATTGCGGCCTACACCCTAGAGAGAGAAGATGCCTAGCTTCCGAACCGTCGCCTCGAGTCAGCCACGCCTAGCAGTTCCTAAGGCCAACGGCACAATCAGACGTTGACACGTGGCAATAGGGTCCATGCGTGCCAGAAAAACCTATCTCAAGAGTTTGGCGTCTCAAATTCCCGTCGCCAAACTGGGGGGGCTATTGTTGGAGGTGGACCTGCTGTCCCCCCTGGCCCACTTAGTACCCATTGCACCAGGCCCAGCCGGAGACTGACCGCGCCAATGATCGTTGGCCATGTCACTCGCTCGCCATGTCAACAGTTCACCACGTGCAAATGGGCCTTAAATCGCGGTTTTAGGCCCGTTCGCTAATACTCGGCCCACGAGCCCGGTCAAACCGGTCAGCAAAGTACCTGTTGTCCGAGGCCGTACTGTCGGTTCCAGGACAAGCATGCCCGTACCGTGCAGAGAGCACAGAGGAGGCGTGAAGGAGAAAACTTTAGCCCGGAGAGGTTCTATAAAGAGTGGAAGAATCGACCAAAGAAGAAAGAGGAAAAAAAACCCTAGATACAAAAAACCAAACTTGTAACCTCGCTTCGGCATTGATCCTTGTAACCTTCCTAACACTTAATAAACAGAGTTTTCTACCTCAAATCTTTCCTTAATCAAATCTTGCGTTAGACCTAGGTCAAACAACGATCATCTGATACTCTCCTTCTTTTGTCGAGGCTTCTAATTTACCAATCTGCATCTTTGAAAAGCTTGGTTCTTTGGAAAAAGAGTTCCACCTTTTGCAAGTTAGTCTCACAGCTCTCATAAATTTCAATTGTACTCTATAGAGGATCTCCTCTATCAGATCTCTTGGAAGAGCAGAGATCATTGTCGACATCGTTTCACTTATGCAACTAGGGTTTTTTCTTTTCCTCTTGTTTTTTAAAGCAAAGGTAAAGGCAGCGTATATACGACAATTAAAGATCCGAAAACCCTAACTAAAGCTAGGCCATTCATGGGCTTATAATTTTTTTTTAAACATTGGACCACAATTGACCGTATTTGCAATGGGCTTCTAAATCTATTTGGACATTTTGTGATTTGAAATTCACTCGACTACTCCAACTATAGGCGTATAAACATACTTTTATGAAGCTGGGCCACTGATGGGCTAAGACCATCATTATTGGGGAGACCTTAAGGGTTTCCTAGCTTATTTTATTATAAAAACTTAAGAAACCCTTAAGAAATCCTATGAAAGTTTCTTATTCAAGAAACTCTTTTAATGGGTTTCTTAACTTATTTTATTATTAAAAAGCTTACTCTCTCTCCTCTTATTTACTCTCTCTCTTCTTTTTATCCTCTTTCTTTTTTTACTCTCTCTCATTTTTTCACTCTCTCTCCTCTTTTTATTCTCTTTTATCTTTTCACTCTCTCTCCTCTTTTATACTCTCTCTCATCTTTTTTACTCTCTGTCCTCTTTTACTCTCTCTCTCATCTTTTTACTTTCTCTCCTCTTTTTCTCTCTCTCCTTTTTTACTATCTCTCCTCTTTTTTACTCTATCTCATCTTTTGACTATTTCTCCTCTTTTTTACTCTGCCTCATCTTTTTACTCTCTCTCCGCTTTTTAGTCTCTCTCATCTTTTTAGTCTCTCTCATCTTTTTAGTCTCTCTCCTCTTTTTTACTCTATCTCATCTTTTCACTCTCTCTCCTCTTTTTACTCTCTCCCCTCTTTTTACCCTATCTTCTTTTTTACTATCTCTCCTCTTTTTTACTCTCTCTCCTGTTTTACTCTCTCTCCTGTTTTACTCTCTTTCCTGTTTTACTCTCTCTCCTCTTTTTATTTTTATTTTACTAATTCCTAAGAAACTCACCTAAGAAACTACCATTAATCACACTTAAAAACTCAAAACAAAAATACATTTCTTAACTCACTTTTTCTCTAAGATCCCCTAAATAAGAGACCATCAATAATGATGCTCTAACAAGTCACCAATCACAAGAGCCTTATAACGCTTCAGAATTCAAATAACCATCTTGGCACATTCCCATACCCAGGCACTATCACATAGAACTTAAAATATCAAACAGTTAAGCAAATCCTTTAAAACTTTCTTTGTATTCATCAAAAAATTGCTCAAAACTAATTAATACATAATTCGTATTCTTTGCTCATAAGTCTTCACAACTCAAAGACTTACCTATTTATAGATTCTCAACAACTTATGAAAATCTACTCTAAATCTTATCTAAACAGATTTACCTAACTTAAATCTATCTAGAACCTTATTTGGTCTTATCTTAAACTTTAAACAACTTATTAAAGTTTATCTTAGACCATAAACTAATAAAGCTTACTCAACATTCTCCCTTCTAAGCTTCATTTCTTTCTCACAGATGATTTGAACTCCAATGAGACTTCTCATTTGCTTAAACTTGATCCTTGCCAATGCTTTTGATAAGATGTCTGCAAGTTGTCTTTATCCTGGTACATGCTCGAAAACAATCTGATCATTGCTTATACATTCACGAATGAAATGATAACGTTTATGTATATGCTTGCTGCGTCCATAAAAAACTGGATTTCTTGTCAACTCCAAAGCTGATTTGTTGTCAATCCGGATCACTGTTCTCATGCATTCTCTTGCTGTTATTTCACTCAGTAATTCCTGCAACCATATAGCTTGTTTAGAGGCTTCTTTTGCAACCATGAACTCTGCTTCGCAGGAAGAAAGTGCAACCATGTTCTGTTTTTGTGAACACCATGAGATTGGAGCATCACCAAGGTAGAAAATGTGACCAAAAGTGCTCTTGCCATTGTCTAAGTCCACATTATGACTGCTGTCACTGTAACCAACAAGTGACTTCGATCCTCCTTTCTTGTAGATCAATCCGTAGTTCAAAGTTCCACTTAAGTATCTGAGAATCTGCTTTAGTGCTCTTCCATGTGATTCTTGTGGTTGATGCATATATCTACTCTACTTTCCATCTGAGAATGCTAGATCAGGTCTTGTGTGTAACAAGTATCTAATACAACCTATCTTTCTTTGATAGTCTGTTGCATCTATCTCTGGATCAGACTCGTTAGTATTACTTAGTTTAAGTCCAAACTCCATTGGTACATGAGTCATGTTGCAGCCTTTAAGTTCAGCTTCCTTGAGTATCTTCTTAGCATAAGCTTCTTGTTTAATCTCTATCCCATCTTCCTTTTGATTCACTTCTATTCCAAGATAAAAACTCAGTTTTTCTAAATCAGACATCTCAAAATTTTGTGACATTGAAGCCTTGAAGTCGTTAATGATCTTCTGCATTTTTCCAGTTACAAAGAGATCATCGACATATACTGCAACTATCAAACAATTCACTCCTTCTTCCTTTCTGAAAATGGAGCTTTCTTTTGCACATCTTTTAAACAAAAGACTTCTAAGTATCTCATCAATTTTAGTGTTCCAACAGCGAGGTGCTTGTCGAAGTCCATAGAGTGCTTTGGAGAGTTTGAAAACTTTGGACTCTTCTCCCTTCTCTTCAAACCCAACAGGTTGTGTAACATAAACCTCTTCAGTCAAAACTCCATGTAAGAAGGCTGTCTTCACATCCAAGTGGTGAATCTCCCATCCATTGTAAGCTAAGAGTCCCATGAGTAAGCGTATTATCTCTATGCGTGCAACTGGAGCAAAAACTTCATCAAAGTCGATACCTGCTTGCTGTGCATATCCCTTTGCAACTAAACGAGCTTTGTGTTTGTTAATTGATCCATTAGCATTCCTCTTGAGCTTAAATATCCACTTTAAACCAATTACTTTTGCTCCATAAGGTTTATCAACCAGCTTACATGTCTTTTTTTGTTCAATAGAATTGATCTCATCTGTGCAAACCTTGTTCCACTCTGCTGAATCTTTAGCCTCTTCGTAATTCAATGGCTTGTTGTTAAGAGAAGGTAATAGCCTTTCACATTCAACATATGCTAAGAAGACATAATCATTTGGGTAAGACGGTGTATGAACTTGTCGTTGAGTCCTTCGTAGTGGCTATGTTGTTCTTTCTCTGACAGTTTCCTCTGTTGCAATTTCATTTTCTTCTGCAACACGTTCAGTATCCTCATGTGATTCATGATCCTCAGACTCCAAATCATCTTCTTGTAATTCTTCCCATGGTAACTGAAGCACTCGTGATCCTGAACTGATATTCTCTTCTTCTCCCTTCCAATTCCAAGCTTGATTTTCAGCAAAAGTAACATCTCTATTGATGACTATTCTTTTGGTTGTCGGGTTTAGAACTCTATAAGCTTTAGATCCAGGTTCATTACCAAGATGAACTAGAGTCTGTAAACGATCATCAAGTTTATTCAAACCTGTAGCTTCAGTCTTGGCATAAGCGATACATCGAATTACTCGAATGTGATCAACTCTCGGTTTCCTCTTCTTAAGACTTTCATAAGGTGTTTGTTTTTGCAGAGCTCTAGTTGCAACTCGATTAATCAAGTAAGTGGAATGTCTCACTCCTTCACCCCACAAATAATTTGGAACTTTCATAGCCTTCAGAATGCTTCGAGTCATCTCTATTAGTGTTCTATTTCGTCGTTCTACTACACCATTTTGTTGTGGTGAATATGAAGCTGTTAATTGTCTTTTGATCCCATTTTTTTCACAGTAAACACGAAATTCCTTTGACAAGAATTCTCCTCCTCTATCATTTCTCAGCATCAACACATTTCCTTCGTGTTCTTTCTCAATCATAGTGTTGAAGTCTCTGAATTTAGCGAATGCATCTCCTTTTTCTTTTAGTAACAGCATCCACATATATCTCATACAATCATCAATTAAGACAAAGATGTACCTATTCTGAGCTGGTGTTGCTGGAGATATAGGACCACAGAGATCAGCATGCACTAATTCAAAAGCCTTTGATGCTCTAAAAGAGCTTGCCTTTGGAAACTTATGTTGTGTCTGTTTTCCTACTAAACACGAGTTACAAATCTGGTTGTCAACTGCTATCTTAGGTAAACCTCGTACCATCTCTTGAGCTGACATATCCTTAAGAGTTTTAAAGCTAACATGACCAAGACGAGCATGCCACTTCCAAGATTTATCATAAATTTTCGAGAGAAAACACACAGGTTTATCAATCTGCAGCTTCACTTTGTACAATCTATTAGCAGCTCTTCTTACTTTGACAAGCAATCTCCCATTCTTATCATGTAAAGTAAGAAAATCATTCTTCATAAGAACCTCACAACCTTCTTCTATAGCTTGTCCTAAGCTTAAGATACTGCTTTTTAGACTTGGTATATAATATATCTCAGACATTATCTTCTGAGAAATAGGATTTCTCTTCTGTCATGTGGATGCTTGCTCCATTGTCAAGATACCACTCACCACTCTCGTTGTTTCCTTCATTAAACTTCTTTGGAAATAGATTTTTTTCGTTAAGAAGAATCACTTTGTGCATATATACAGTTTCGTCAGCTTCATCTGTCTCTGAGTCATCTTGTTTATCTTCAACTTTATTCAGTTCTTCAAGTTTCTTTTTTCTTTCAGGACAAACTGAGGCAAAGTGCCCTTTCTTATCACACCTGAAGCAAACAATGTTTGATCGATCCTTTTTCTCTCTGTTTCTTTCTTGTGAAACACGAGCCTTTCCCTTTCCATGAGTTTGTCCTTTGTGGTTATGTGTACTTGAATAAAGTAAATTTTCATGTGACTCACTATCTTCTTCTTCTTTTATCCTTTCTTCATATGCTTTAAGTCTTCCTACGATATCTTCAAAACCAGTCTTGTTTAAGTCCAACATTTGTTCCAGTGAGGCTGTCAAGTGTATGAATTTGTTTCTAGGTAAAACATTGAGGAATATCTTCACCATTTTTGACTCATCAAACGTCTGACCTAAAACAGCTGAGTTTGATGCTATCTCTTTTATCCTTCCAGAGAAAGCATCTATGTTTTCAGTCTTTTTCATTCGAAGCCTATCAAACTTTGACATGAGAGTTTGAAGTCTCGCTTCTTTGACTCTATCAGCTCCTAGATTCAATGCTTTGATCGCATCCAATAGCACTTTAGGTTAGTCTTGTTTTCCAATTTGTAAAATTAAGTTCTCAGGAATTGATTGGAATAGAAGTGCTTTTGCTAGGTGATTTTTCTCATCAACACCTGATCAAATATCGATTGTTTCCCATACTTTTTGTACTTGGAGGACCACCTTCATATTCATTGCCCACACCGTGTAGTTAGTGGATGATAACATTGGACACAAAACAGAGGACATAACAGATTCTTTCTTCACAACTTTCATGTCGTCTCCCATCGTATGAGGATGAAACTAGTCACGATTTTCAACCCCAAAACTTTTAAGNCTTCAACCCCAAAACCTGGTTAGCTCTGATACCAAATAAAGTATCAAACAATTAAGCAAATCCTTTAAATGTTTCTTTGTATTAATCAGAAAAAATTCTCAAAACTAATTAATACACAATTCGTATTCTTTGCTCGTAAGTCTTCACAACTCAAAGACTTACCTATTTATAGATTCTCAACAACTTATGAAAATCTACTCTAAATCTTATCTAAACAGATTTACCTAACTTAAATCTATCTAGAACCTTATTTGGTCTTATCTTAAACTTTAAACAACTTATTAAAGTTTATCTTAAACCATAAGCTAATGAAGCTTACTCAACAGAACTCGACGGATGTTATCTTTCCGTCACCGTCAATCTCTTGGAAAAGCTTTTCGATTTCTTATAAGTCACGTCTTTGCATATGACATCATGTGAAGTTGGATAAAGGTCACGTGATTCGATTATTGGAAACAAGAGAGAAGCACGTGGAATGAAGGAGGATGAGTTTCAAAATTCAAATGGGTGATAAGGTTTATCAAGAAGAAGATCTTATCAAAGAAGATATGAAGAGGATTTAGTTAGATTCCGAAAAAATAGGAAACAACTAAAGAGCTATTTCATTATAAAAGAGATCTCAATTGTAAATCGAGACTGNGCTTTAAAAAGTTAGTGAGAATCTCGTCGATCGTTTTTGAAGTTAGGCTATCGGTTAGAGTTGTTTTTAGATCAATAGGTTGATAACTAGTTGATTGCTAAGATTGTCTTTTGTAAAAAGGAATTCTTAATAAAAACATAATTCTCTGTTGAGTTCAGTTGTTGGCATTCTCTTTCCATTTTCAATTGGTATCAGAGCAGTTCGCCGCATAACCTTGTTAAGTGTTTCAGGTGTTAGATCCTGGTGAAAAAAAAATGGAAAATTCGCAACAACAACTTGTGGTGGTTGCAAAAACTCTG
>OVBA01009210.1:0-11045 GCA_900406435.1 Lepidium aucheri | reverse complement strand
TAATAATAATTAATTAATTAGTTATAAAATCTTATCATAATATAATTGTGTTACAAATATTATGTGATAATATTTCCTAGTAACAATATAATCTAGTCCAAAACAGACAATATAACATGGTATTTAAGTTAATGCTATGCTTTTATTATATAAGAGATATCGATTCAAATCTTCATATAAATGTAAAGGAAGATTTGATATACCAAAAATCAACTCCAACGAATCTTCTTCTTTTATGTAAAAATATTCATATTTCCATTTCTTCGTACATTACTCTTGTATAAATATCTATATCACCTTTCCCTCTCAATATCAAACAAAGGATCACTTTACCAATACAAAGCTAATAGAATCCTTCTCTATCAAGAAAAATGGCAAAAATGTCAGGATTGGTGCTCGTGATCCTCCTCTCTTCCATCATGATCAATAACCTTCCGTTGGTAAGCTCAACACAATGGTGTGTATCAACTCCGACGGCGAAGGATGAACAACTCGAAGATAACATCACTTTTGCTTGCAGTAATGGAGTTGATTGTAGACCAATCTTACCAAGTGGAGCATGTTTTAAACCCAACACTACAATAAGCCATGCGTCTTATGTCATGAACGCTTATTACCAAAGCCATGGCCGCACCAACCAAGCATGCTTGTTCTTTTTCCCTAATAGCGGCACATTCGTTACTAGAGACCCTAGTTATGACATGTGTGTCTATGCATCTTAGTTATATTTATTTATTTGGTTTTGATAGATGATCCGGTCAGGATTATGTAGTAAGCTTTAAGTTCCAATTTTTATTTTAATAAGTAATCAATGGTTAATTTTTTTTCATACATCTATCAGATGTGTCAATGACTCAATGATATATTAATTATTGTCAAACTACCAAAGAAAAAATCAAGGTTGAGTGGTAAGCAAATAAACAAAGGACTAGAAACAAGTTTATAGCCTATAGATAAGAAAAGGCTAAGGCTTAGTTCCTATCACGTCTTGTATGAATCTCTCAGTAGCAGCTAACGAAGATCCACCATTCAGCGGAGCTTTCCGCACCATTTGAGAGACATCCATCACTCTCTTCCTCACTACATTGTTATCTTTGTCCATTACACAACGAATAGCAGTCTCTATCTCGTTTGCGCTTACAACCTCATTGCTATGTACTCTGTAATCAAGCTTCATCTCCACTGCGAGTTTCAACTCCTTCACCATCAGAAATGCATTGAGCTGTTGCTCTGCATACATTGGCCATGTCACAATTGGCACACCAAACCATAAACTTTCTACAATTGAGTTCCATCCACAGTGAGACATAAAACCTCCCACTGCCTTATGGGCCAATATTTCCACCTGAGGAGACCAACCGCATATCATTCCCCGTCCACTGATACGGTCAAGGAATCCCTCGGGGAAAAGATCATCGTTTTGTACTTCTTCAGTGCGGAATGACCAAAGGAATCTGTACTGGCATAGCTCAAGTCCACTTGCTATTTCCTTCACTAGAGGACCTCCCAACTTTCCCATACTCCCAAAACAAAGAAATACAACCGATGCCTCAGGCTGATCATCTAGCCATTTCATAAACTTGTTACGATGAGCAAGGTCCAGATCTGGATGAGGTTGGGCTTTCAAGTCAAATATAGGGCCAACAGCATAAACAGATGGGTAATTCTGTTCATTAAGAAAATGATTCAGAGAGTAAGGCTCGATATCAGAGGAGGTATTCACTAGGACTCCATTGGCCTCAGTGAACAGTGTGGCCAGTTTAATGTAAGCATCATAACCGTCTTCAATAAATAAAGCTGAAGGCAGAACTTTGACTGGAACAAGGTTCATAAAGCCAGGAATTGACAACATTTCTTCACTGTTTTTTACAAAAAATGTAGTATCTTTCTTATGTCGATCTGCTAGATAGTACATCATAGCTAAGAACCCGGAATTTGTAGTCAAGAACACATAAAAAGGGAGACTTACATCTTTTGCAACGTCAATCATGGGGAGACAGAAAAAATCAGCAACTATTCCTTTGACCGTAACACCAGCCAATGCAGGAGAGGACAAGATATCTATCATTATATTTCTCAAAAGGGGGATATTATTCTCCACAAAACCGTAAACATAGGCTTCCACAGACTGGGTAACAAGGGCTGGCTTCTCCTCTAACTCAGGGACAGCAATAAATCTAACAAAGGGTTGAGAGGAGGCAACTGACTTAACATAAGTGTCCAGATGAACCTGACCTTGTAACTTCATCAAAAGGATGGTAATACGGATCCTATCATCCTGCTCAATGAGACGCCCAGCAAATTTAAGAAACGGAATAAGATGACCAACCGTTGGTGTAGGGATGAAGATGAGCTCTTGATTTCTCATCTTCTACAACAACAGATACCTTTGGATCTTTACTCCTGTATTCACATATCAAAGAAGAAGATTATATACCTTAATCTTGACTTTTTGTCACATGTGATGATTACTTATGTGTCGCTCATACCTAACGTTGAGGTGGCCCTTGGAAAGCTCGAGGGAAAAGATAAACGTGCAATGTTAAAATAATGGCAAGTAGAGAAAGAAAATAGAGTGGGATCCACAGCAATGACATAGCTAATGTCCTCCATCTCTCTTTCTCAATTTCAATAAATCAATCTCACTTCTCTAGAACCAGTCACATGGAATGAGATTTTAAGAAGCCCTCTTCTTGTTCTGGAAATGATATCTTGGGGATCTAACACTTTGCAGAGACCAAAATCCTCCTTCAGAAACCCTACAAAGCTTTACTTTTTAAGTCGAACAAAAACAAAATACATCAATCAGTTGTTGGATCGATCAAAGTTGAGTAAAATAGATCAAACTTTAACTAAGCTGAATAACAAAATCATTCCAAAACTGACAGAATCGAATAAGATTAATCGAGAAGAGAAATCATAACAAAAAGAGACAATCGATTGAAACTTGAGGCATACATACATCAGGATCAAGGTACAATAATAGAGTGATTTAGAGACAAGAGGGTTTTACATTCCAGGAAAAGTCTTTTAAGGCAAGAGAGTGAGACAAAACAAAATCAAAACATTTAGATATTAATCAACGCCTGTGGTCGTAATCAAGGACCTCCGAATCCGTCACAGACCTCGAATGCTGCACAATCGACCGTCCGATCGAATTGATCCACTCTTCTTTCTCCTTCTCGTTATCAGCGATGAAGAACATGGTGTAGCTACCATTAGATAGCTCAAAAGCGAAAGGCTTATTCACGACATCCTCAGCTCCTTTCACGGTGAGACACTCACCGACGGAGATCACACCACGCGGGATAGATCCGCGAGTAGCAGCAGCGGCTTGATCCTTAAACCAGAGAAGCTTTCCTCGCTTGAGTACGAACCAGCGACGGCGCCAAGTTTTAATATAATCCCCTTGCTTTGTGAGCCAACCAGAACGCTCGGGGTTAGACCAGAACTCGATTCCTTCGTAATCCTCACGGTTCGGATCCTGACCCGTCGCGATTCGCCAGATATTCTCCATCTTCTTCGTCTTCCTAAAATCTCCACGCGACTTCTCCTTCGCCTCAAGGCTCAAGCTCTTCTCTCAACTGCCGATTCCTTTATCGCTTTTGATTTCTCTTTCTCTATTATTGATTGATTCGATATCCACTCTGAAAACGCAGCGTTTTGGTCGCTCTTTCAATGAAGTCGGTCGCTGACGCTATTTCTGTGCGTGTTCTCGGGTCACGAAAGAAACTCTTACTTTTTTTTTTTACGAATCTTACTAGTATATTTTTTTTTTGTGTCAAAAAAATCTTACTATAATCTAAAATAACTTTTTTATAAACATTTTTGGTGTTTAAATTCTTACTGGAATTCAATCTGATCCGCAACTGAAAATAAGAATTTTTTTTTTACCAAAAACTAAGATTATACCCGCGTTATAAGATATGATTTGTTTGTTTGATTATTTTTTAAAACTATATTTATTTATGTTGTTAAATCCATGTTAATATTTTGAAATATTGTTTTAGAGATATTAATGTTTTAGAACCTTAAAACCCGAACCAAAATCTCGATCTAAATTAAAAGAACCAAGCCGATGAAATACTCAAATAAATCCTAAATCTATGTACCCGAAGAAGTAACCCGAATCCGAACCAAAACCAAATCAAAAACCAACTTTTAGCTTATTAGAGTTTTTTTATTAGTTTTAAATTTATTTTGAATTTTAAAATAAAAATACTTGAAACTCAAACTCGATTTATACCGAAACAAACTCTATCTGAGATATAAAAAATTTAAATAAGTCTTAAGTTTAAATAATTGAAATACGGAATTAGATGAACTGAACCCAACAAAACACTAAAATATATCTTAAATCTATTTATCTAGAAAATCGAATCCTAATCCGAACTAGAACCGAATTAATAATCGAATTTGTAACCAATATATATTTTTATTAAATTTTATGTTTTTAGAATTTTTTATTAAATTTTGATTAAGTTTGAATTTTTATATATAAATCATTTTAGTCTCATTTTTAAGGGTAGTTATGAAACTTAGCTAAATTTTATCCTATAGTTTACAACACAGTCAAAATGAAAATGTCTCTCATTTTAATATAAAAATAATTAATTACTTATGATATAATAAAAACATATTTCATGTGGACAAAATTATTTATTGCAGCTAAAATATAAAATTTCACCCTAGAACTAACAAAAGTCGTTCAATTTATGTGAAAACAATAGTTAACTAACAAGTAAGTATGCTATGTCTTTATAAAAGAAAAAAGTAAGTATTCTATATTTAAAAATTTAACATAACTCTAAGTGAAAATAATAACTTAATTAATTGTCTAGAATCATCTAAAGGTATCCATTGGATGCAGAAAAAAAGTATACATACCCAAATTAAAGGGGAGCTTAGGATTTTGAGTCTTAGAGGAGTTCAACTTTTGATTTTGGCTAACCAAGTATGACGATTAATAGATTACCTAGATTTATTATTACTAAAATAATGAAAGAGAATATTATAAGAATGTGTGTCCAATGATGGCAAAACCGACTTCAAATCCATCGTATGGATGAAGAAGTATTTCATCAGATGATCATTGATTAATAAGGGGATTATTTGTAAGATAGAGGACAAGATATGGACATCAATCTTGAGAGACCCATAGATCCCTGATATACTCTCCAGAGCAGCGATTATAATAGGTCAAGAGATCTTTCCGGACTTCACAGTTGATCAATTTATTATATCCAGTCTAATTTTGGCGTGAGCCAATACTTAGACAGTATTTTATCTCTATCAATGTTCAATTAATTGTGGGCATTGCTTTACCCCGTCGAACAGGGCTTGATTTATAGGGTTGGCATTTCACTAAAATAGAAAGATACATCCAAACTGATATGTGTATTAAAACGAAGAGATGAATCCATTATTGGAGATAGGGAGACTAGGTCCAAATTTTACAACTTTACAAGCTACCATATGAAAGATAAACTGTCCCAATAAAATTAAACATTTTGTTTGGCTAGTAAAACATAATCTTAATTGTGATTCAAGGTGTTCTAGCTATAGGGTGGATGAGAAAACGATAAACCATGTTCTTTTCGAGTGCCTTGCGACAATCAAGACTTGGGCTTTTTCATGCATTCCCTCTGTCATTGATATTTTTTCACGAAACTCATGTTGGTATAATATGGAGTAAATTTCTAAGAGATTTAAATACAATTCTCCCTAAAATATTAGTACCAATTAAAATAAGTATTCTTAGGGAGAATAGTCTTAAATCTTAATTTGGTATTTAAAAATTTGAAAAGTCTACATGGACTTCTTAATTGTGGCAAATTTCTACATTGACTGTTAACATCGTTAGTCAACGATTAAGTCTCCGTTAGGCAACACGTGTACGGCTAATTTAAGCGCCACGTGAACGGTCGAATTAAAATTTTTGTAAAAAATTCAATAAGTTCAAAGAAAAAGTTAAATAAATTTTAAAAATAATATATAAATTAAATAAATTTTTTAAAATTAAAAAATTGATAAAACTAAGAAAGTGAAATTAATTTTTAAAAATTAAGACATAATTTTAAAAAATAAAAATAAATTCAAATAAAATAAATTAAATACAACTCATTAGACTCAACTACAATCATAATCCACCAGATTCAAAAAATCTTCAACTCTAAAACCCATATTCAAAATTCGTCACGAATCCTAGAAATCTTCAACTAATCAAGTATTTTTGACATGATAATAGGTGTTTCATCATAAATTTTAACGTCTTTCTAAGTGTTTTATTGAAAATTGACATTCAAGAGGTTGAAGAGAAATATGTTAATGAGTTGATGAAAAACCTACATAAATGGGTTGATGAAACATATAATATAAATGAGTTGACTTCTAGTATCTGAAGCACCTACAATGCCGGAAGCATCGATAGTGCTTCATCAACTTATTTATGTAGGTGCACCTATTATCATACCAAAAACACTTGATTTGTTGAAAATTTATATGGTTCGTGACAAATTTTGATTGAGGGTTTAGAGTTGAGGGTTTTTGAATTGGGTGGAGTATGATTGTAGTCAAGTTGTAAATTGCTTGAAATTAGATCTATTATTTGGTTAGTTATTGTGTCTGTTTTTCAGTTAGTTAGGTTGTAATGAGTTGTATTTAATTTATTTAAAAAACAACTTTAACTTTCTTAATTTTTTGGAACTTTTTTAGTTTTAGAAGTTTATTTTGATTTATTTATTTCAATATATATTTTTCTTTGATTTTTTGATTTTTTCTTTGATTTTTGATTTTTTTCAAATTTTTTTAAATATTTATTCGGGCGCATATGTGGTGCTTAAATTGATTATATATGTGCCGTCTAACTGTTAAATAACAGAGGCTTAACCGTTGAGTGACGGTCAATGTAGAAATTTGCCACAATTAGAAAGTTCATGTAGGTTTTTAGAAATTTTAAGCAGATAGGTTCAAAAATTCATTAAAATATCGGTAGTTCATTAAGAAATTTACTGTAAAAATTCATTAAGAAATTTACCATTTTCCCTAACTTCCGACCATAACAATCCCTGATATGACCATATTTGTTGCAGAACCAACAAGTTAATTCGGTAAATAACAGCACACAGCCGATTTTAGCAAATAACTGAACTTATGGTTAACGGATTGGTACAAACTGTTTGCTCCCAACAGTTGTGTTTGGATGGTGGCTATCAATCAAAGACTATTTCTTCTTGATCATATGAAATTATTGTAAATATCTGTTACATATTATGATATTGAAAAACCATAAAATCAAGCAACTTTGATTCCAACAGACTTCAAACCTCGGACACTAGTCCTAATTTCTAGAGCTTATAAAAACCCCAGTCAAACAGCTATGTGAGTGTGTAATACTGAAATCAAACGTGGACAGAAAAATCAAGAATGCTAATGGCTCAAACATTGTTAACGCGAGGTGTGATAGTGGGAATCTCAGGTGTCTCAAGAAAGGAAGACTCAGCAAGATCAATGGCTCGGGCTAAAGCTGCTGCTTTGTTCTCACACTCTCTCTGTTCATCGTCAGGGTTACTGTCTGCAACGACCCCAGCTCCAGCCTGGATATGAGCAACCCACTCTCGACGTCTCTGAGGATGCTTATAAGAGTACAATGTGTCATAACGGGAATTTGTTGGGAAGATCATTGTTCTGAGAGCCAAGGCAATGTCCATGTCTCCATTAAAAGAGATGCCTCCAAAGCCTCCACTGTAAGGACCACGCCTCGTTACTTCCAGTTCATCTATTAGTTCCATGGCTTTTACCTGTAACAAATGATTTTTGAGTACGGTAAAATCTGTAGTGAGTTTATGGTTTTCTGAGAGAAAACCTTTGGGGCTCCGCTGACAGTTCCAACTGGAAGCGCAGATCTAAGAGCGTCCCAGCTTGTTAGATTATCAAGCAATTCGCCTGTTACCTGCGAAGAAGAAGAAATGTTTTTGGGATAAACGGAAACCGATAATATATAAGTGAGCATATGTGTTTAGCAAGCGAACTTATATAAAAATGGTTTCTCTAGTCTAGACAGCGAAACCATCTAAACTAGTTTATAGGAAAGTTTCATTACTCATTTGCGATCTCTTATATAAACTTACAAGAGTAAACAATCCAAACAATCTTATCCAAACATTCATTGAGGTAAAAGGACTTCCGATTTTAAAGTTTCTTTGCTTGTCAAAATGCAATAGGGGCCCTACCGTGGAGCTTATGTGCATAACATGTGAATACCGTTCTACATTCATGAGCTTCTCAACCTCCACAGAACCGGGCTTTGAAACCTGAGTTCCCAAGAAAACCGAACAAATTAGGTTAGGGCTTTGTGAAAGAAGAGTTGAGCGTTGTGAAAGTGATGAACCTTGCCGACATCGTTCCTTCCTAAATCAACAAGCATAATATGCTCTGCGCACTGTTTTTCATCACTTAAGAGCTCTTTTTCCAGCATTAGATCTTCCTTGGGTGTCTTTCCTCTTCTGACAGTTCCAGCAAGCGGGCGATTGGTTATTTTCCTCTGTAGGAAAAGGAAAACACACACTGGGGCATTCACATACTAATAAATGCAGATGGTGGAGTGGAAAATTCAGGGACCCAAAGATTAGAGAGAACAGGTAACACTTACATTTTTGGAACGTAGCAATATTTCTGGACTAGAAGCAACTAATATACATCCTCTAGCCTATATATTATACACAACAAAAATAGAGAGAAATTTACAGATTAGCAATCTAATATTCAGAAAATTTACTAGGAAACAAGGACCAGAGGAGTGTACCTGTAAATAGGCCATATACGGACTTGGATTTACAATCCTAAGGGCTCTATATATCTCAAATGGGTCTGCAAATGTCCTCCTTTCAAATCTTTGACTAAGAACTATCTGGAAGATGTCCCCAGCCAAGATATGTTCTTTGGCTTCCAACACTGCCTCCTTGTATGCCTCCCTCGTCATAGTTGATTTCTCCAATTTAGGACCGAATAGCTGAGTACGTAGTTTTATGAAACCAGTAGGCATTTTGGGACTGCAATCAAAAGAAACAAGTAACTGTAAATAAAGAAAAATTTATAATACAAAGAGTGGTAGAACAATCGACTCACGGTTTCTGGTCTTGAATTCTAGAGGTTAGAGACTCCAACCGATTCATTCCGTCAGTAAAATTCTCTTCAACAGAACGATCCTTATCTATCCGCACCCAATGAATCACATATGCTTTCTGTTATCAGAAGGAATTCAGCAGGAAAAGTTAGTCTACCAAAGATGGTAGCACAATCAAGGCAAACTATTTCCAACTGTGTTCAGATAAATCTTTAATCAACAATCCATGAAAATATAAAGAACAACAGTATCATATGCAAATAGTAGGAACAACAGTATACCTTCTCAACATGATCAAACACAATCACATCATCGTAAAGACCTAAATGAACATCAGGAAGACTCCTATCATCCTCTGGAGCATTTGAAAAGGGTAGCTTCTTCTTCTCAACATAACGCACAGTGTCATATGAGAAGTATCCGACCCAACCACCTGGGTTAACAAAGGAGAAAACCTTCCGATTATCCGAGGAATCATCAACACTACATTTTCGCATATAAACTAATGAAACCAAAATCACCCTTTTAGAAACCTTTGATTAGTTTCCTCACTCACCGCAAAAAGCTTCTGGCAATTCATCAATGCGTTGTGGTTTCCATTCCTCCATGATTTTTTGAGGAACTATCATAGGATCTTCCACCTCTTCCTGTGACGTACGACCAGCTCCATGGTCCATCACAGTAACCACATTTCCCTTGGCCACGATTTCTATTGTGGGCTGAGCTCCAACTACACTATACCTCCCCTAAGAGAATTCTCCAAGAAGATTGATATTTCAAAGTTCAATTCACAAAGCCAAACAATATTCGGGAATGGAAAAAGTCAAGTCATACGATGTTGGAAGATTGGAAATCAGGCTCGACTGACTCAAACAAGAAGCTAGGAGCATCTCTATCGTCTTCTTTTACCAAACATCGGTATGCAAGGATCGGAGTCAAATGATCTGAGAATACGCATCGGTAGAGAGGAACTAGGTTTCCCTTTCCCGCTGCTTTTTTAAATTTCGTAAACTGATCCTCCGATAAATCTGCGGGATAAGAAGCTAAACCTCGATCGGATTTCAAACGTCAACTGAGAGGCGCTAATAGAGGGGAGGGGTTTTAATATACCTAACGACGGAGTAGATGAAGAATAACATTTAATAGAAGGGAGACGCGTGACTCGGAGGAGTTTGGATCGGGAGATAGATGTTCCTCCACCGTCAAAGTGAATAGAAGTAACCGGCGGGGAAGTAAGCGACACAGGAAACCGGAGCGAAGGAGGCGATGATGACGGCGGAAGTTGATGAGTAACGGCTACGGCCTCGACGGCGGAGAACTCAGATTTAAAGGAGAAGATTGAAACGGCCGACATCCTCGTGAGCTCGTTGCTGTCAACTCCTTTGCTAACAGTTTAGAGTGGACTGTTGAAAAAATACATTCAAAGCCGTAGAGGTGAACTTTTTTCTCCAGTTCAATTTATTTTCAATTAAATTAATAAACCGTAATAGTTTTCGGCGTATTACAGAAAACCGGCCAAAATATTGCTAATTTGGGGATTTGGCCATTTGGGAAATAATTAGAGAAACTATAACAAACCTACGTAACTTTTCAAAAATTAAAAATCTGATACAAGTTTAAAAAAATTAGATTTAATGTAAATTTTCAAAAAATACTCAATGTGCCGTGTTATTGTAACAGTATAACTAAAGTGATAATTATTCAAGTTTTTATTTGTCTAGATATTTCTTATATAATTAGATAATGTCCGNTGCACGGGATTAGATTTTCATGAATTTTCTGCTTATACA
Organism: Lepidium aucheri; assembly: GCA_900406435.1. Lineage (NCBI taxonomy): Eukaryota > Viridiplantae > Streptophyta > Magnoliopsida > Brassicales > Brassicaceae > Lepidium > Lepidium aucheri. The sequence goes on along the minus strand of OVBA01009210.1, from coordinate 131 downwards.
TAGTTACTTATATTTATTTGAACTAAATATTTTTTTGTTTATTTCTAACATGTATTGATTTATATATTTGAATGCATCGACATTATACATATATTAATCTTGAAATTTAATATGTGGTTTCATTTATATAT